>JAVDOI010000009.1:10841143-11083643 GCA_032191485.1 Leptoclinus maculatus
CATTGAGCCCGACACACTGTGTGGGCCTGAAGGTTTCACTTCCATTCAAGTGTAATGGAATGTGTGAATAAGGGATTTGCCCTGGAGGCAGGAATGTCTGACTGACTACGAGTGCCCGGGAAAAGAAAGGAGGAGAATATGAACATCTTATCTGACCTTTTTTTAATGCTTGCACCTTTCCAAGTGTTAAAAACAATAAGCACCACTCACAGCTTCCTCCGCTCCCTATGTACTGACGGAGGATTCCCGGTGTGAAGCTGTTGGGTTCACAGGCTACAAACTGGCACGCAGCCCAATGGCGGGTGGCGTTTTTTCCATGAAGGTATCTAAACAAGACTGTCCATGCAGGGAGTGGAGATCCTGTGGCCAAGATAAGCTTGTTTGTTTTACTGTGTGTGTGTGTGTGTGCGTTTGTTTGGCTACCTTGCGATCAGATACAGCATCGCAAGACCAACAGTAACATGTTTTTCGTACTCTGGCTGTTTTCAGCAAATGAGACTACATGTCTGCTATCAGTGGTTATTGATTAGTATGTGAGGAGCTAATGGTTATTTGGCAGTAAAAAGGCCTTAAGCTGGACACTGGGGACAGAAGGGTGAGTGCATAGGCCGGATGTGCACACAGAAATATGCCTTAGTAGGCGCATTGGAGTTATATAAGAAATAAATATGGAGAAATAAAAGTGTGTAAAGGGAACACGTGAGAGCAAATTTACAGCAAATAAAGCCAGTGAGCAAACCGACCTCGTTGGTGATGTCTCCCTGGACCACTTGTTCCGAGGTACTTTGTCCCATTGTAACCCTGTTTCTTCATAGGGATGGTCCATCAACGACCACTGGAAACAAAAAGACAGACAAGACTAAACAGGCCGGTTTCACGAAGGACACTTTGACATATCACAGTAGGAAAAGCACACGAGAAGGGTTGATGGTCGGCTGCCAAAAAAGGGTCGAGCAAAAGGAGAAAACATGCCCTACGTTCACACTTGCACAAACACGTAGAGAAATCTAAATCTTTTTCCTGACTTTTCAGCCGCATCCGTGGACAGATGCCGCCGCACTTGTACGAACTCGACACCCACAGACATCCACTCACTCCTCAGGACTCAGAAGAGTTTCTTTAAGGCTGCTGCTGCTCAACGTCTGGCTATTTGAGGCCCTTCTCATTTACTGCGAACTACAAAAGTAACCTCAGCAGCACAGTTTGTTCTCTTATTAAGAAAATGTGTTTTTGTAACAATGGACACGCATGCACACAAACAAACACCAAATTGTTCCAAGCTACGGCAAAACCAATGGGAAATGTAAATCTGAAGCTGCTTGCACAAAGCCTTACGGGGCAGAAGATTTGAAAGTCCCCGTTATTCTTTACAATGATTATCAAACTTAATCTCTCCTTAAAATCAGTTTAACTGAGTACTAGAATCAGAGAGGGATCAAATAATTGCATCCTACTGGGACAGGCTTTGTCTCTGTCACACACACACACACACACACACACAGCAGGGTATCTAGATAAAACTATCCAGATGGTCACCCCTTCCCCTCTTTTTATCCATCCATCCACCTCCTCAGAGGATGATCTTCTTACTGTCCCAATTAATTGGTACCACGTCTAATGGCGATTCGGTGACAACATTTAAGGCAGCATAACAAAAAATGCAAAGTTCGTGGCCATAGTTTTTCGATACAATTTCTTCTTCTTTACATTTTTTCAGCATGTCGATTTGTGTACTTTTATGTGTGAGTGATTGCAGTCGTCATGGAGAGGTTTTTCACCTTTATACAGCTTAATGGCTTTGCGAGAAAATCTTGTTTTTGAAATAAGCTGAAATGCCTGTACCTTTAAGAAAACAGGCTACTGTTGTGTTAATGAAATGTAGTTTTTTTCTGCTTTTGTTTTATACACTGCACATACAATTATTACTGTGTTTCCTCCAACCACTCAGCTAAACAATGCCCCGACATAGAAACAGATACTTCTACATGCTGTAACATTTTACCGACCCAGCTTGCTCCTTTTTACAGTCATATAACCGAGCACACTTGCGGGGGGAGTAGCCCAGTAACACCAAAATGCTCGGATCACTGAGCTACTACAATAATTGAAGCAATAATTGAAGCAATACTGATGCAATGGTTCCCAAAGTTCATCCAGGTCGGCTACATACCAGTTCCCTGCCCACATCTGCCAGAACGGACTGATTCAGCTGACACAGGCCTATGTGCTGTAGCTGGGACAACAAGCTTCATTCACCGTCTGTGGACAAATAAGCAGCTACGCTAGCTTAGCTCGCCGTGGGGTCCAACGATGTGTGTACTCTGAGAGGCTGGAGGGAAATCAAGCTGGCTAAAAACACACTCCATGTTTGCTGAGGGCATACAAAGTAGGCTACGAGCACTAGCATGGAGAACCCTATAAACAAGTGTCTCATGGCTAATGGCCAAAACTTCAAGACCATTAGAGAAAAGACATTACCATATTCATATAATAGACTACAAAAAACTCAAGATGGGCTGCAACTAATGTTTAGTCAAAGAATCGATTCATCGATCGACAGAAAAATAATCAACCTGAATTGAATTGAATATACTTTTAATTAATTCTGTCAATCGAGTGAGCGATTAATTGACTAAATGCTTCCGGTCTAATCTGACATTTGTTTTTAATAACAATGACTATGTCTTGTGCTTATATTAACTGCTAAATGTGGAAGAACATATCTGCCAATGATACCAGCAATGTCCCAACTATTAACCAGCCTACATATGGAAGTAACAACACAGACTGACACATCAGCTGCATCTTTCATCTGATGCATTTCCTGCTTAAATCTATAACATGAGTGGCTGGGAGAGGGTGGCTGAACTGCTGCATAGATGAAATTCAATCAGTGGAAGCTTGAGGATCCAGTGTCGTGTTACATGAAGTAACCCTGTGAGTCACAAACAAACCACAAAACACACGGTCTCAAGGCCATAAACTCACACATGAGAATGGTCAGCATGTAAAGGACGGGTATATTATAATGTATATTATACATTATAATAATATTATATAATAATAATATAATTATTATGTATATTATAATGACATTGTGTGACTCAATCCTCCAATATTTATATTTTAATATATGCAATAAGAGGGTTTTCATTTTAAACAGAAAGTGTGAATGGAACTTTAAATATAATGATCTCATAATACTCAATACGCAAATTAATAATTAATTTATGGAAATGTGTGTATGACACCTTCACCTGACCCGCTAAATGTCGCTCATCTTTCAGAGCGGGAAAATCATCACCAGCCAAATGTCAGCAGATTTTGGCTGCAGTTGGACTTTTCATTTATTGTTCTTCGTCAGGTAGCCAGGCATTCTCTGCAAATAGTTTTCTATTCTGAAAATTGCCAGTTCAAAACAACTTAGCTTGTGGATTTTTGGACGTCACTGCTGTCACTAAAGTGCTGTGAAACATGTCTTACTCTTGTCTCTTGAGCAGCAGCCTCAACAAAACTTGTGTCACTCCGGATAAGAAGGCTCCAACTACCAAAACTTGTTGCTACACATTACACGTTGCTTCAGATCCCGTTTCTTTGACTCTACACGCCATCGTGTGTGGTAATAACTCTGTAAGGAAAGCACAGGCCTGCTATCCTCTAGAGATGAGACAGAAGCCAACCTCTAGCCTCCTAGCAGTGCCTCCCTCCATGCAAGCCTATTCCCATTGTTCTCTATAAACAATGAAGCTACTGTTGACTCCACCGTCCAGGGGCAGACCTGGGCCGACTAATAACACATCCTCGTCTGTTTTCACCAAACACAATACACCCTCTCTAGGCCATGAGATTCACAATAACTGGCCTGTAAGGATGCTGTGTTTGAACACACATTTAGAAGATGCATGGCTGGAAAATGTCAGACACAAGGTAAAAAAATAAAAAAACTTGCTCCGACTCTTCCCTGATGATTTCACAGTGGGAGAAGACAAACCTCAGAAAACCATGTCTTTGGTTGAATGTGCTGCTGTCAACACTTACACCAACTGCTTTACACACATGCTGGCATCACCTTTGACCCTGGAAGTCAAGCCAAACTGATTAATTCACTTCACACTTTGACTCTATAGAGACATGTCTTGAAGTTGTAAGTAAACAAACATAAGCTCAAATGCAAGCGGCTGCAAAGTACTGACCAAGGTGAACTCAGAGGTTGACATGAGCTCATATTTCCCTCCAGCCAAAATAGTTTTGCATAATTTGCGCCCACAGAGGTGTTGCCTAACTGACCTGTCGTAAATCCCCTGGTGGGATTGTTCAGTCGAGTTGTAAACACGTCGAGAAGGTGGGGAACCACTTCACAAAATACCAAAAAGTGGAGTGTCCCTTCAATAAACCTCGAGCTCGCACGAAATGTAGCTGATGCACACAAGTAGTGATTGTTTTGACGCAGTGCTGCACCGTTAGCTAAAGCTAGCTAACAGGCACGTGAAGACTTTAGGAGACCTTGGCTGAACGACGTCAGACATAGTAAGGCCTTCTTGTTTATGATGACACGAGAGTAAATGAGTGATTGCCACTAACGTTAGGTGAAAACGTTATCCATCCATAACGTAATCCCTGAGGCTAACGTTGTCACTGGATAACGTTAGCTAGCATCTGATGCTACTAATGGCAGTAAACTGTGGTCACGTGGAATTAAAACAACTCAAACACGTAATTTGTGTTGAAACGAAAATTAATTTTGCTGCGTTGTTTTTGTTGCCTTTTTGACCTCAGACGGAGCTCCACCGTGTGTGACACACTCGGACGGATGGCCCGTGTTTCCACCGTTACTGACCAACGCTAAATGAGAAGTCTCAGTAAATCACCGAACCGTGAGCTGAAACCTATCAAAGTGAAACCGTGTCATTGAATAACAGATAAGATATTAAAGAAAACATTCACCTGAGCTGATGTTCTCCCGTTAATCGTCTCCGACTGTCAAATAGCATACAACGGAAATCGTCTCTGACGAAGCCCCTCCTATTATATTTACACCAGCATTTTTGGCCAATCAGCAGCTGATATGCTGTAAAATGGTCCAATCAAAATGCAGAACTGGAATGAATGGGCTCTATCACCCACATATATGTAAATAAATAGTGAGCGTCCAATGACTGTTGAGGGACACAACTAGTCGATCCATGATTGGATAGTTTCAGGATGATTGACATATGACATTAACCTACAACGGCAGATTACATTTCAAAGGTTTCAACCGGATTTCGACATGGACCTAATTCAGTATTAGCATATTAGCTTACATTTATAAGTATACAATGTAAACTACTATGCATCTTTAGCTTTATTATTGATTACAATAAATAGACTGATAACATCACTTCTATTAGTTATCAGACTTGTGTTGTACTGCACCTCAACACTGCTGCTAATTGAATCAGGAAACGTCTCACACGTCAATGAGATTGTTTAATGCCCACAGAAGCAGATTCGCCCTGGTGCCACAGATATCTTTTATTATCATACAGTGGTTACAGATATCAAATGGGGAGTAGATTAACAACATTATAGTGAATGTCAAAATGTATACCCTTTTCAACCGAGATGTTTAACTTTCAGAGTAAAACTATTGCAACACCGCCCCCTCGTGGGCTCTACCTACAATACCACATGCAAACCAAAATGTTTATCAAATAATGAGACCATCACAAGATTTCTCTATACAATACATAAACTTTATTGTGAGGTGAGTTTCAGGTAAAAGGATTACAGGTCCGCGATGGGCTTGTGGGGCCAGTAGGGGTATTTGACCTTGTCCAGCTTGGTCTCTGGGAAGGTGTCGTTGAGATCCTCGATGGTCATCTGGTCGAAGGGGATCATGTTCTTGAATTTATCCAGCTGAGACGAAACGTAAAAGGAACAGGTTATAAATACAGTTTTCCCCGAAGACGTCCATGAGGTGTTCTACTACCACAGATAGTCTCACCTCTTGCTGATACTGAGCGATGCGGGCAACAGATCCTTCAATGTAGACTGATGCACTTTTATTCTGGTAGAGAAAAGTGAAACTATTACATCTGACAATACAAAACATAACATATCTGTTACTATTTTCCAACTATTATTCAAAAAAATTCCAGTTCTGTCTCTCTTTGCTTTAATAAAAAATGTGTTTCAGTGTTGAATGAATTTCATGATTGATGAACTATTGTCGATCTATTTGCGCATATTAAATTATCTTAGTAGTTACAAATGTATACACAGAATTGCAAATTTTGGTTTGACTGCATTGTTTTCTAATTAAAAGTCAACACAGTTTACAACAATACAGTAAAGCTGAAACTCAGGCAACACAGATTTGTTTGCCGTCATCACTTACAGATTCAGCCTCCTGTGCACTGATGGCGCTCGTCTGTGTGTCAGAAGGCTCAGGGACCTGCAGGGCGTTGAACTGTGTGCAGAAGGAACATTTATCATTTACCACTGTAACACAAACCAACAAATGCTGAACAAACTATGGAACGGATTTCTGACTCAGCTGCGCCACCACCAGCTCAACTGATTCTTTTTGCAGAGGAATTAAAAGGAGATTTAAACTGTAGTTTGAATGCTATAATTATTCACTTGCACTGTAACACTTAAAGCTGTTCAAACTAAAACTTATTTCAAGACATCCTAAAAGTGATGAACTAAGATTTGGATTCAGATTCTACATAAAACTGATGTATTTATGCTCCTTTGAATTCTCCATTAATTTGGATCCTGATATACATTATCTGGAAAATGTCGAATCACAGCTGGACGCAAACATAAAAATATACCAACTACAACTAAAGTGAAAGTTGCCATGTAGTGTCAGAACAGATTGGAACTTTTCCCACACTTCCTGGAAACACTGAATAACGCTCATGACCCGTTGAATGAACCAGCCAAGTAAAGCTCACCTTCTTCTCAAACTCATCAACCATCCCGACTTTGGCCACTGCGCTCCTGTAGACGCTCCAGTCGATGGCTGCTGGAGCCTCTGGCAGTGAGGTCAGTCTGGTGTAAAACGGAGAAGACGGAGTTTAACAGACGACTATGAAGCTTAAGTGAGCAAGTTTGATCAGTTTGACCAAACTATTTACAAGTTTTCACTCAAACTGCCAAGAACCAAATACTAGGTTCAGCCCTGATCTGAAATTACAAAAACTACCACACATGAGGAACTGCCTACTGTGTCTGAGATTAATGTTTTGCTTATCAGCAAGAAAATACACCTATTAATATTCAATTGCACTGTTTGTTGTGTTCTTTCACAATAAATAAACTTCTGCACTATAAGACCAAGTTGACTTTCAGCATGACTTCTAAAGTCTGTTGTTGTGAAACTAACTTTGCAGCGATGGCATCACTGCGAGTCTTCAGCGCGTTGAACATGCCCCTCTGGTTGGGTGGGACGCGCTCGGCAAACGCCAGCCAGTCGATGGATTTCAGGGCTACACGACGGCCTGCCATCCTGCTTGTCTGAAAGGTAAGACGGAAATCTTGTTTAGTCCAGTCAACAAAAACATCAAAACAATCCAGGCTACATGTGGCTGGAAGACAAAAGTGCGTACATACAATATTTTCTGATTTTATATACGCTCAGTTGCCAGGTTATGGAGGTAAACCTAGCTCATACTCATAGTACGACAGCCCTGCAATAAATCCTGCCAGAGTTAATGTTAATGTTCAGTTTGTGTTGGAGCCATTTGACAGTTTGACTATAACAAAAAAACTTTATTTCAAAGTCCATTTTTGGATGCTGTAGTTTAATTTATTTTGCACAATTTAAACAATAAAATTAAAACAAACAAAACAGATAAAAAAACATATCAGTGCAGGAAGAGGCAAAAAGCCAACTGGGCTTATTTGAAGCCTCCACCTATACAATATTGACATTTTACAATATTACAGAGAACATAAAATTAATATGCATAAGATATGACTACGTAAAATATTGCTGACAAGATGTCAAGTTGCTAATGAATTGGAATTTGTTGTAATAATATTTTACCCCATTTTTATCAGTGAGGGTAGCATAATGGAAAAACTCGCTAATTTATGAAATGTGCTATATAATATTTTTTTTAAAAGCACAAATACGGCATAAAGTTTAATCAACACCACCCTCTAAATCAGTTTCAACAGAAGCTAAACAGTTTAAATGTGACGTTATTTGGCTACATTAGTTTCAGCTGGGTGTAAAATGTCACCTTGATTACTAAGTGGAGCCTAGACTGACAAACATGTTCACTTCCAACTTAATGTGCACTGCCATGTCGTAATGCAGTTACACATGTGTGCGTCAACTGTACTTTTAATGATTGACTTCAGGATGAAACACCTGTAAGTTTGTGTTAAACAAGCAGCGTTAACGTTAGAACTGAGACATTATTGTCTTCAGGTTAAAGCAGGCCTGATCAGCTAAGCTTACCAATAAAGACTGTAGGACAGCTGGTCCCAAATGGTTATGCATATATTTAATAACTAACAGAGAAGATGAGATGGTGGAAAAACATTTTTGACAAGAGACAATCAATGACACCGGGCCCTTGACATTTTGTTCAATTCAAGACCGCTGCAAGGCAAGCTAACGGTAGCTAACTCCGTTAGCTTGCTAGCCAAGGTCAGTGAAGTCTCTCAGTAACGCCAGTTTTATCACAAAAACACCGAGCGAACGTTACGTTTACTGCTGAATCTCATGCACAACAATACACGGCTGAGCTGCACAAATAGCTATTTAAACAGATTTCCATTAGATGTTCTGTCATTCAGCAAGCCGCTCAGCTAACGTACTCACCTCGCTGTACAAAAGAGTAACTTAGTCTGTGACGGGTTGAGCAGGCAGCGGAAGTACGTTTTCTTCTTCAGCACCGGCAGCAGCAGCAGCAGCGAGCGCGCTACCGCCCTCTGCCGGACGGACAGAGTACAGACCACGAGTAATACTGCCATGTTCATCGAAAGCTCCAACTAAATGATTAAATGTACATCTTCACGTAAGTGCTTTAATGGGGACGTCATTAAAATATTCCCCAAAATAAACTGTAAGTCGTATTCCTGTGATTTTATTTAGCCTTTGAAGGGGGTACACGATCTTTTTGTTGGAGAAGTGTGACAAGAATGACAGACCATCAAAATGAATGTTGAACTTTTGTTTTATAATATAACCTGAGTTAAACATTGTTTCATAAAGGCATGATAACTAACGGGTAACCCACTATATGCTATAGAGTGACAGTGTATTTGGTTACATTAAGTGAACCAAACAACAGGCTAATTAAAAACGTTAACATCAGCTGCATCGTTTAAAAAAAACATCCGCATCTATATATAGAGAGAGAGACCAGACAATAAATGAAAATAAAATTTAAAAAATTATAAATAAATATATATGCATTTCCCCCTCAATTATATCAAGCTGATGATCTGTTTTTATTTTTTGCTTAATTTTTAAAATATATCAGAAATGATTAGGGGCCATAGTAACAATACAGCTTATACGCAGGTGAATATTGAAAATAATATAAAATCGGCCCCTTGAGGTGCACAGCCACATTTTCCCATTTTAAAGCTGTCTTATTGGAAAATATTTATTACTGGACAAGATATATGTGTTTAGTCTACCATGTGCCGCAACGCAAATATAGTTTTTAGGAAATGACAATGAAATGACCAGGTCTAGGTTAGGATGTGATTTCGTTTATAAACGCTTCATTGAAAAGTGCCAAAGAAGACATAAAGTTGTGTTAAGATATTACAAATCCTTTTTACATTAACAGGACAGGGGTTTAACTGATGTCGTTGGCTCATTTTGAAATCTCCCTGACATTTTTTTTCCAAGGTGTTCAATATAGGTTATGGTCAATAGCAATAGATTATGCAATTTTGAATACAATGTATGCAAATTGAATGATATTGGGGGGGAAAACATTATTATTGGCCCATTTTCAAATTAGATAAAATTAAGAATTATGTGGGATGGCAATTCTTTTTTTTTTGGCAACAGTGATGGAGGTTTGGCATTACATTAATAAATAACAATTATCTCATCTAAGTCTGTGCTGCCTTTGATTAAGTCATATTTCTTGGAGTAGTGAATATAAACTCCTCCATGAATTCATCTGACTCTAATATAAGTATTAAATAATATAAATAAATAAAACACTAAAAAGGTTGTACAACGAGTCAGCCACTTTGAGGTTTTGTATAATGTTTATTTACTAAAATCAGTTTTTACAAGTAACTGAACATTTGGATAGAGTGATGTATGTACACAGTACAGATACAAAGATATTCAATAAATACCACATTTCCTGCTGCTCTTCAAGCGAGGCTGCAGGGCTTTATGAACACTACACATTGTATTTACATTTACAGCAAAATTCCTCAAAGAAAATCTATCATCACTCCCATAAAGGCCACGCTGTGAGAGTAAAAAAAATATCTAATACACGTGTTTTTCTAAAATATATTTTTTGCTCCATACAAAAATGTAGAAATCGCGATGCTGTAAAGGAAATACAAACATTCAAACAGCAACTCTGGCAAACTGCAGTTTTACCAGAAACAGTCGATGCTGAATGAGGAGAAATACTTCAAGTGATACACCGGTCTTAAGGCACTGACATCATTTAAGTACTTTTCTGTTGCTTTCGGACCTGCGCTTCAGTAGATCATCGCCTTCATGTCTGGACACACTTTGAATGTCCACGTTCACAAACTGCGGAGCACGGTGGAAGCACTGGAGTGAGATATGTAAGGCATGTTGGTTAAAAACCTGACATTTGTTTTTGGAGTATCGCCTCAGCAATTTAGGCCTGTGGATCCACAACCCACAGAACTGTCTTAAAATGAGGAGAGCATGGTGAACTCGCTCAGTCCGATTACGCACACAATTACATATCAAAACGTGTCCCGAAATTAATTCAGAAAAATTCTCTAAACTCCGAATATAAAACTGTGTCCGAGTTGAAGAAAACGCATCATCCTCGTTTATAAGTGTTTTGCGACCATGAAAGAAGACATTCCTTTTCTCTTAAAACCATCCACATACACAAGCAGCACTACTAAGACAAATAGTACATCCCATAAGTGACGGGTCCGCCGAACAGTCCTGGTACCGGCATACTGGGCCTCGGGAAGATGTTTGACGGGCCCCATGTTGGAGAGCCCATGTGCGCTCCGAGCGGGAGCGGCAGCGCGAAGGCGGGCAGCATGGGCTTGGAGGCCAGTTTATACTTTTCCAGCTCGGCCTCCTGCAGTCTCTTGGCTTTGGCCCTCCTGTTCTGAAACCAAATTTTGACCTGAGTCTCCGTCAGGTTGAGCGAGTTGGAGAACTCGGCTCTCTCGGCGATGGAGAGGTACTGCTTCTGGCGAAACTTGCGCTCCAGCGCCAGCAGCTGGGAGGTAGTGAAGGGCGTGCGAGGTTTCCTGTTGTTTTTGTGTTTCCTTAAAGGACACTGATTTGGACTTGAGCTCCCTGTTAGAGAACAATCAACAAAGGGAAGAATACATTTACTCTCAATTGTCAGGTGTAGCTACATGTCAATATTAAATGCAAACACATGCCGCAGGTAAAAATATATAAATGTAGCCTCTATGTCAATATGGGTCAAAAACTGATCACATCCACTCGTGCAAACGTTAATCTTAAAGTTGAATCCCGCTATCACCCTTTAATATTTGCTTGCATATATATCATCTGTAAGTAAATACAAATATATTAAGAATTAATGAAGAATATAAGAAAAAACAATCTGACAAAGAACCAATGATGTGCTTCACATGCTCAGCTGTACGAGACATTATCATAATCTATCTGCAGTTTGTGAGACACAACAAAAGGTATAATGCAAGAAGGAAATGCATGCAGTCTGTAGAGCAGCAGGGGCAATATCAATATGACTGTGACACAACGAGAGAATTATAATTTCTTGTATCTGTTGCCAAACAATTTTTACTTTGCAGCCCTGACTATCGACAGTAGAAGATGACTAATTTAAAAAATATATATACTTGAGTTTGCAAAACTCTCAGAACAGCAGAAGGACGGACTTACGAGGCGGAGTAGAAAGGGAGGACGTCTGGTACCAAGTGCTCTGCTCTTTCTCACTGAACTGCGGGCTGTCCTCGCTGGAACTGCTGGAAACACCCTGCGAGCTCTCCGCGGAAACCTTGCTCTCCGCGTAAAGAGTCCTTGGAGAGAACTGCACGCCTTGCCCGACCGCGGGTTTCGGCAGGGCCACAGCTAAATCTGTGGGGGAATAGGAAGTCCGACAGGTGGTCTTCTTGGAAATCAACGACTCGACGCTAAACGCGAGGCTGCTCCGCTGGGGTTTGTATCCTTTCTCAGTGGTCATGTCTTTAGGCTGCAGATCTTCGCCCTCCGTATCCGTCTCCTCACTCCGATGAAGCTGTTTGGCGTCCTGGGACGGCGACCCCTGCACAGGATTCATCGCGACACGAGGGGATGGGGCCATGCACCTCCGTGTGGCCCGTTAGGAGGAATGGAGTCGCTGAGGTGTACAGTATCCAATATGCGTCTCTGCGCTGTCAGCGGTGCCCAGTAGCCTTTACGCGCTGCACGGGGTCGTCTATAAAAGGACAAGGGCTGTCCCCCCTCCACGCTCCCACCAATCAGCTCGTCGCTTTGGCCTCGTGACGTCTGCAAGTGCGGGTCTGATTGGCCCGCTGGCCCTCGAAGGGGAGATCAAGAGGCCTTTGAAAGGAAGGAGAAGTTAATCATACAGACCCCATGCGGCGCGGGGCTATTGATGGCCCTCACAAAGTAGCTTAGACCAATTTTAGCGCAATTAACCAGTGGGGAGGATCTCTCTTGACCATTTACATCCATTAGCCGGGCTCTCCATCGGTACTGTTCGTTGAATTATTCTCCTACTGTAAAGCTGAGCAGGAACTAAAGAGTCACATGTCAATATCAAAGCGATACTTTTATCAAAGGAGAAGGGGAAACAAACAAACAGTAAAATGTATTCAGTCAACTGATTAAAATTAATAAGCACGCATAATTAGATTTGTAGATAAGTGTTCTAATCAAGTGACTGGAAAAATAAATAAAAGTAAAACAATTCAGCTGAGAATCAAATAAGAAAAGGTGCGCAACCGGGATGGAAATTGATTAGGAATGACTGTTGGTCACACAGCATTACAGCAATTTAAGGCCTGTCATGAGCTCCTCTCGCTTCACAATGGCCTCAGTTGAGAAGCAACAGGCGTTTTCTTTCTCCAGGTCATACTATTTAATAAGCCAGACAAGTTGTGTTTTGCGAGGCGCCAGGCTCGGCAGGATCAAAAAGGAAGATACCTCGGGGAGAAAAAAGGCAACGGTTAACTCCACTTAACCAATTGTCCTCCAAATATTTCATAGTCCGCTGCATGGAGCTGGGAGGAAGCAGCCGCTGACAGTTAACTGTTTCACGTCTAGTCTCAAACTGACGAGGGTGGGATTTAATTCATTTCGACATGTTTTATTAAAATGATGACGACTGCAGCAGCAATGCAAAACCTTCATCGTCATCGAGTTCATCACGACACCATCATGGACTTGGCATCAGGTCACTGTCCGTTTTGTTAAGTCTAAATAATAAAATAATAAATAAAAATAATTCAAATAAATTAATTGTATGTGAAATTATTGGAAAGAATTGTGGGAACATTGTTTTTCCAGAAGTATTGTGCTTATCAGTATTTGCAGAATACTTCACGCTCATTTAACTTAATGAACGTGAAGTATTCTGCATACTATTCAGATTCGTTGTTGCTGCTTAATAAGTTGAAGTATCAATACCACAGTGTAAAATAAGTCTATTACAAATAAATGTCCTGCATTTAAAATTTCGCTGGAGTCGAAAGTACCAAAGTTAATCAGCAAAATGCACTTAAAGTATTAAAAGTACTGATTATGTACTCATATTCATGAGATCATTAGATTAGATCATGTTCACAGTTGATTTAAAATGTTTCCAGTAGTTTTACTGTATAGCTGGTTGAAGTGGAATTTATTCTGGCTACTTTATATATTGGACAATTAAAGCATGAATCAATCCTATTTTAGAGGCTGATCACATGTTTTGTAAATAAAGTTGTATTACATAAAGTAACAAGTAAGATGCATGTAGTGGACTAAAAGGTATAATATCTGCCTGTGTAGATGAATAAAGTAGTTGTAGTCCATTTAGTTCTTCTTCATCCCATAATAATTATGTCCCTTCAAGAAGCTCGTTGTTTTTGCAACGGGAAATGTAATCTCTCCTAAACATCCTTTAAATTCTTCCCTTCCAGCATGTCCAAGCAGGTATCACATTCAGTGTATCAGCAGCACACTGTGCCCTCCTGGACATCATCAGCACAACCCAACACAAGAGAGCTCCACACTCATCAACGCTATCAAATATATACGATCGAGAAGTGATTAAGTGAGGAGATGGATTGATCCGTGCCAGTTGTTAATCCGAGACCTTCACTTTTCCTCCGTAATTCACTTCACCAAATTACTTCATTAGTCCTCTTTGTGCTTAGTTGGATGAAACAATGAATACTTAACCTATTAGAAACCACAAGTAGTTGGTTGTGTCCTGCAGGCCCATCAAGCAGCATATGACTGTCATGCAAATGCAATTAGTGAAATTAGCTGCTGTGTCTCAACAAACGACAAAAAAAAGAAGACAAAATTCTTTATTGAGATCACTAATGGTCGGCCTCGTGCGAGCCCTCAGGTGCAAAGAACAGTTTACCCCTCATCAAGTAAGAGGGGCAGCTTTGGTTGGTGATTCAACTTGAGTAAATCCTGATGTTTGAGTGCCTTCTATCTGACAAAGCCGGCCCTCTGTCTCCTCACACACCGGGGCCTCTCGTCACCCAGCTGGTTTGGGTTTAAATCCCAGCGACCGCGTACCCTTCCCTCTGTCTCGTCTCCGTATGTGTTGTGCAAGAAGGGGATGAGAGTCGGCCCGCGGAGCACGCAGACTCACACAGAGATTCATCCGATACAGGTACATCCAGAGATCTACACAAGAAGTACAGTTACATCTCCTCCCCTGGTGTTTGGTGCAGTGTATTTAGCTCCGGGCCCCCTTCTCGCCTACCCCAAAAGACATTTATGTAACAGCATGCAGGCAAGGGAACTGTGCCAAAAGGTGTTAGTGAGTTTGTAAGCAGATCTGTCCTTCAAGGTCGACGCAAGCTCGATGGGAAGCCCTTTTCCCCTCAGCTGGCACCTGAAACGAGAACTTCTTCTCGCGTACGTGCACGGGCCATTTTCAATACTCGATTCTTCGGTGAAACCACTCAGCCAGTTGATAAAGAAACCACGTGAGAAAACAACATCTCCCATCGTGCGTTTGTTTTCTTTCAGAAGGTGTCCCAGTCAAGGCCGTACTCTTCAGGTGCACCAGCGGATGAACTCAGACTTCGTGGGAGTCCAGGTGAGCTGGTGTCTGTCCTCCATCAACAATGTGTGAATTCCCCGCTGTAGCGAGGCCCTCTGACAAACAAACCGATCATTTAGAGGAGTGAGCGAGCTGTGGAACCCAATCCCTGTGAGATGTGTCGACGGTGGCACAAAGACCTGTAGCTACAGGCCTCAACGAGATGGACACTTTGCTGACGTGGCGGCGCAGACTAGACGGGGACAAGCGAGTGTGCCGCTCTCGGCATCGTCCCGACACGCCACTCTCATGCTGCCGTCACTTTTCTGTAGGAAAGGAACATTTCTGTGGTGGAGTTTAGTCTTCATTTCTACATGGAAGCAAGAGGTAACTGTTCATCTTTTCGTGCTTTGTTTTTAATTTCCTGCCTCTGTCAACACCTCGACTCATGTGCCTTCCTCGCATAAGGTGGGCAGCACGGCACTCTGCATTTAATGGCAGTTTAAATAGCAGTTCTTAGGGCTGCTCAACGCTGTGGAAAAATATCTTGACCTTTCATTTGACTTAACAAGTTGATCCAATCCACATCAGACCCGCTTCAATCCTGCACTTAAACGCTGGTTTGACGTTTTCTGCCAAAGCCACTTCCTCTTGTGGCATCAGAGCGCCCTGTGTTTGAACGCAGCGTAATGAGGGAAATAGTCCTGCCGGGACGAAGCGAAGGAAGCAAGCTGCCTTCATCACGACTTCGTTTTGTGGACTGTAAAAAAGCAATCAGGGGATGGAGTGTCCTGTGGTGTTACAGCTGCTGTTTTTAACTCAAACCTAAACACAACAGGGTTTATTTCTTTCGACTGTGGTGGTTGCATTTGCATTTTGAGCTCAAGCTGAAATGAATGTTTGCTCATATACTGATGGCTACATTTAAAAAAACTTGGACGCTGTTTCCCACTCTTCAAAAACAGATGTTTTTGTTGACAGGGTTCCTCCTGAACTCTGCTGCCAGTAGAGATTGTTGAGGAGAAAAACCACGAGAGGTGACAATGCAATCGGCAATTTTGTCTGGCTTGCCGTCGGCCATAGAAATCCGCATTCTTGAGGAAAGTCTAGAGACAATGCGAGTGGGCGAGTAAGGTTGAGGACTGGGGACGAGGAACTTTGTGTGGCTACTCCGTGGTCTCATTCACAAACCGAAGAATTTCGCCACAATCTCATACGCTCTTAGCAGCCAAAGCTGTAATGCAGGAGATTTAAACAAGGCAGCAGCATACATTTTCTCTTTTACTACTGGCTTCAAATCCCAGCGAGGCCAAAGCCAGCAACTATTGTTTAAATTACAGCAATTTGGTATATATAATAAGAAATCTTTTCTTTTACACCTCATAAAACTGTATTAGCTGTTATTTGAACGGGGTGAGGAGAAAATAGGACATTTGATGCAAACAATTTTCTTCTTTTTGTGTAAATTCACAGTTCTTGGCAGATAGATTGCATTGATAAGTTTGCAGATGTGTCACTTTATTGCTCTGGCAATGAAAAGAAAACAATAATCATCACACCAATAATGCCAGAAAAATGTTTCATCATTGAAAATTGTCTTTCCACAAGGTAAAATGTGTGACACTTAATTGTGGTAATATAATTGTTTCCAATTACCAGGCCTTTTATATCAGTGCTTCATAAGATTTAATCGTGAAAAAATCACTAAATAATTTGGTTACATTGAAATCTTAACCAGCACTGCAGTTTCTGATAATTGTTTTTGGGTTAAATAGATGTTCCTCCATATTTGTTGCTTTTGACTCTGAGAACACATGTAGGTCAATTTAAATTTGCTCAGACCATAACTTCCTTTAATTTAGTTTTAAATGACAAAAAAAAAGTTTGCAACTTGTTTCAGCCCTTACTTCATAATCTAACTCTCCATAAAAATATTTTACAAGTCGACAAAAGCTTTTGAGTCAAAGTGGTTGAATGCAGTGTAGATCCAAATTGGCAATGCCTGTCTGATAGTAATAATGTTATTGCAGTCACCAAAGGTCAGAACAAATGTGTGTGTTTGAATATCCTGAGATTACAATTTCAAAGTCCTCCCCATGAGAAGTCGAACAATGGAGAGGGTGGGAAGTTTAAAAAGCGGGGTCTCTTTCAAATAAACAAGCATGGGTTGATCCTGAATAGGGCTGCTACCGAGCAGCCGGATTGGTTCTCAGAAGATCGAGAGGAGCGACTGCAGGCTCTCTTCCTCCTCCTCCTCCTCCTCCTCCTCCTCCTCCTCCGCATCCCCGGCTCCCAAACCAACAGATGTAGTAAACACAAACAACTATAATTTAGCACTTTGCTCCATTTCTTTATCCCACCTTTTATCTGCTCTGTGCTCCCCCTTTTCTCTCCCGCTGAACAGAGCGTGGACGGGAAAGTAGATGGGGGGTAAGAGCTCCCCTTTTTTGTGCTATTGCTTAATGAGCCTGAAAATACAATTGCACTGTTCCGGTTGTGAAGGTAGCCTGCAGGCTAGTGTAAATTAGCAGCACGAGGAAGCCCAGAGGGCTGAGTCTTGCTGAGCGGCCAGAATAGAGGGATGTGGTGAGAGGGGGAAATCCTGTTAGGGCAGTGCATGTGGAAGAATCACGGTGCGTTTCAGACCCGACTGGAGACGACCGGGCCACTTGTTGCAGTGATGAACCCCCAGGTCCATGGCGATCTCGCCTGCTGTAAGTGTGAGATTTCATGGAGGCTCCACCACAGCCATGTGTAATGGCATCCATTATGTGAGATGTCAGTTGTTTGTCACATTTCAAACCCATAATTCCAGTTAGTTCCACACAATGGCTCTTTTGAGCCGCTGCTACAATCATCATTCAATTCAATTTTCTATTCTTCTGTAGATTCCACGGCGAGAGTCGAGAGCCGAGAGTCTCCCACACTGCATATGTCCTCTCATGAGCTCGGGGTGCTCTTTTGACCGCTCCGCTAGGCATCTGCTGCCCATTGCCTGCCCATATCTGCATTCTAATGCACATATCCTGCTGGGATGTTAACTTTAGGCCTTCAGTAATTGATGGCTTCCACACTTCAGCCGCGTCCCCCCTTTTTTCCCCTCTCCCTGCCGATTGTTGGTATATCTCTGTGGTTTGGGGGTCTTTCAGTCAACCATTGTTCTTTTATGGAGGAATTATAATAGACTAAAGGAGAGGGAGAAAAGAGAAAGAGGGGGGGGGGGGGTAGGGGGGAGGAGGGGAGGGGACAAAAAGAGAGTCGCTGCTGATATTTAGTGAACTCCGAAGGGGGAGTTTTCATTCTCATTCTGCAAGTTTGGCACATGCCTTCTGTTACTAAGTGGCAGTGCATTGAAAGAGTGCCTTGCATTTCCCATTCTGCGGCTCTGCTAGGTGCCTAGACTTACAACCCTGGCAGCTGTTGGGCCTTCTATGCGGCTATAGACTCCTCTCCACAGGTGAGCTCCCCTACCAAACACCCAGTCTCCACTTCACTCAATAGGACCTTTTTCAAGTCTTTTATCAGTGGGGAGAGGCTGACTTTATGTGTGCCACTCACAGGAGCAAAAATTCATGGTTCTCAAGATGGCAATTCATGTTATTTATTGTGTCACACATGCAGTTTAAATCAGCACGGGGATGATTTATATCCGGTTTCAGCATCATCTTCTCAAGCTCAATGGGATGCAGGATGCACACACATACCTTTTTGAAGTTTGTGTACACAGTTTCCATCATCTACAAACAAACATGCACAAGCATCATAAAACAAACTGTGAGATTGCACCTTTTCCGGGGCGTGTCTCAAGTGATCAACTATAAACAAAGTGGTGAAAATATAATCCCGCAGCACATTTGAAGATTAATACAATTTCTTTCATTCATTATTTCTCTCAAATTTGCTGTGATATAATGTTGCATACAATGTGTGTTTATGTGATAGCATCGCCAAAGTGGTCAGTGGTTGGGTCTGTGTTTCAACACGGCCACAATGACTTTAAAAGCGATCGGCTGGATTGGTAGACCGCTCTAAATTATGTTGTTGTTTTGGTTTGGCCAGGTTTCAGCACCTTTTTTCTTCTGAATCCAGTGGCAGAATATTCTGTTGTTTATTTTCTCCTTCTCTCTTCTTTTTTTTTTTCTCTCTGTGATGCGAGCTGTTACATATTACTCCTGAGGTGTGGTGCCTCTTCCCTCAAAGGCCTCCACTGTTTCCCCCAAACTGCTGCCAAGCTGGGCTATCTTTTCATTTGGTTACTTAAGTGTAATTGCTCCCCTTTGAAGCCTCAGAGAGGCAAATCATTTGCTTTGGCCCCGGGGCAGTAATGGTCACCGAGCCAGCGACCCCCTCCCGGTCCGAGAGCGTCGGAGAGACCGCGAGAGGCCAGCTCCCATACGGAGAAGAAATAATACGGCCAGGGCCGCTCAATTTCACCTCCCTTTTCATCCCATTCTTTGAAAACTTTTTATTAACAACAGCTTTCTCTCTCATACCGGGGCGCCAGGAGAGGGGAGGAGAGGAGGCCGAGAGGTGGGGAGGGAGGGAGGGAGGGGGGGGGGGGGGGTAGGTGGTGGCATGAGAGGATATCGGCAGCGGGGGAGGAGGGTGAGGGGGGTGGCTGTCCCCCTGTAGATGTCTGCCCGGATTCTCACACACTCACATGCACACGCATACACACACAGATCCGCACACATACACACATCATCAATAGTGACAGGTCAAGGAGGCATTGAGAAAACAGCCTCCCCCTTCCCTCTCCCCCACGGTTCACACTGCTAAACAGGGACTCATGTTTCATATGCCACAGGCCTCAGCACACACACACACACACACACACACACACACACACACACACACACACACACACACACACACACACACACACACACACTCGCACACGCACACACACACTGGGATTCCTGCTCTATGGCAGCTTGTCAGTGTGTTTGCTATTACAAATAGTAACTCTGCATTTATATGGGAATAATGCTCCTACATATAACACACGTGCATCTCTATACCTGCTTGTTGAACATCTGAGAATGTATTTGTCTTGACGCCAGAATGCCCTCTCTCAACCTATGACAAGGCCGCGGAAATATACAGCAACATAGCCCACAAAGACCCCATTTAATGCCGAAAATTACTCCACCACTTACTGTAATTGTCACAATTCTGAGCACATTGACATTGTAATCTCATAATAAGGTAATGGGGGCTGAAACTGTGTACAGGAGGGCGATTAGAAGGGAGTAGCTCAGAAAAAAAGGGGTTAAAATGTCAGGGGATAACATTTTCTTTTCTGTCCAGACAGAGAGATTGCGTATTGTATGCTTGTGTTTTTGGTAGGTTGCATCGATGAAACCAGGCAAACTTAAAACTGATACCTTTTCATTTTCTTCCTTATCTCTACGATATGCCTTTTAGGACAAAAGTAACACATTGCACATCGAGCAACTCCTTTCCGGCAGAAATCACCAGGCTTCAGATACAATACTGTGTTCAGATGCCGTACATACACATAGCGTCAGAGAGAAATGGTGAAACCCACTTTAAGAAGGAAAAAAACGATTACTTCTAAATACCATGAGTTATCTTCAAGACACCGCGGAGCCAAATCAATGTGGACAGGCGTCCATAAAAAGCCAACCTGGTTATGAATGCTGCGTTTTACTTGTATCATTTTGACTTTGAGGTTTTTTAAGAGAGAAGCATTCCCTGCAGTCAGGCCAGATGGTAACAATTCTTAGACATATTACGAGCTGCTCTCTGCCAAATAGCATACCTTTGGGCTATGTTTTCAGTGGGCTATAAAAGCCAATAATGTAATTTTGATCTGTTTTATCAGATATCACCCCAGCCTCGGCTACATTTATATAAGACAAAGTTTAAAACAGGACAAGAATTCTCTCTGTTTTTCTTTTCACTCTATAAGTGCACAATTTTCAATATCTGACCCGCTGCGTGGCTTTGCTTGTTTGACTTCTGCGTTGGACTGAGAGGTGGCGTGAGCCAAAACGTCGAGGTTAGCCTCCATGTTGTCAGGCATATGGCCCTGGGTATATGTAAAAATACACTTTACTATAGGTGCGCGGTTGTCCACAAAATGATTTGTGCAGGCCAGTGCAGAGAGAAGAGGGGATCCTTTGTGGAAACACTTAAAAAGCCCGACCTTGACATGCCTTAATGTAACGATGACACAGTAGCAAACTATCCCAGCGCTGCACCACACTCCCCAGCGGTCTGCCATCAGCTCCATGACTCACCGCTGACCTTGCAATCACTTTCCAGCACTCCTCCAGATCCATTTAGGGAAATCTTATGGGACGGTCACACATTTCAGCATTGCATATGAGATGGTGTAACTTTAAACACACCTGAAACACAGGGTGAGCTTGCACAAACACACACACACACACACATCTGCGGGTATTGCTCCCCCATAACGGCTACAAAATGTAATGGCATCGGAGAGCAACCACAACAAGGTGGGACGATCGAAGACATTAGCTCAGGTTTTCCATTGTGAAGCCTGTTGTTTTCTTCTCGTCCGATCACATGCACAACTGGAGGCCTGCTGTGTGGAATTACTCGCGCTAATGGCGCTACACACTTTTGTTGCAGGAAATCGTACAGCCGCGCTGTAACTGCTAAAGCGGTGATTAAAAAACCCAAATTGCATCATGATGTTGGGCAATTTAGAAGATAGGGGGAGAGGGAAAGGGCTCCAAATGAAGCGAATGGGATTATTGACCCGTTGTGGGATGTGTAAACTTGTCTCGTGGAGCTTTGGCCTCGTCTATTGGATTTCTACGGAAAAATAAGACTTTTAAATAACTTTTCCAAATCTGGAGTGGCTAGTAAAGTCTAATTAAAGATTGCAATATAAACTCTGTAATTTGCTCGTCTGTGGGGTCATTAAGTGTCCCCCTGGCTTGGTTTAATTGGATACAAACTGCAGTTAATGAGACAAATAGTTAGCTGTAGTTATGCCTGGCTGACTGCTGGCTGTGGACGCTGTGAAGACTTAGCAAGTCAATTTGAGATTTCTTTGTACTCTGTAGGGGAGAATCACTCGCTGGATGATGTGTATTAAGTGTGTTTTAGATTAGTTTGTTTAGCGAAGATTAAAAGGTGGAATACCTAAGTCATGAGGAAGAAAGGATGATTTGCTTGATAAAACAAATGAGAAAAGAGCCAATATTGCAGTGCCACTGAACACAGGGGAAAACAGTTTGTGATCAAATAGCTGCACGCAGCAGCGTTTAATCATATCTGACCTTTTTAAAAAACGTGGTCTTAATTTAACATCAGAGGGAGAAAAGTACAGTGTACGTTATTCTGAGGTTTTATCTCCTTAAAGTCATATCCCCTCCTTGCTTGTGGTGCTTGTTAAAAGCCATTGTCGATAACAAACACAATTTTCCCGTGATAAACTGAGTACGACAGGGCAGCCTTATTGAGCAGTCTGCACAAAACTGTCTTTGTCTCTCATCTCCAGCGGCCAGTTACAAAGCCGAGCTTCCCCCGACGACTGAAGTCTAAGTTAACTAAACATTTTTTTTTCTCTTTATCCCCTTTTCTCTCTGTGAATTTGTGGTTGTGTGCAATCCTTTAACGAGCTCCATCTTTGACCTGGGTTGTATGTTTCCACAGATGTCATGTCTTGTAAGTCAAGGAAAGACTTTAATGTCCACATGATTTAACATTAAAGGGAGGGATTCAAAAAAACGGGGCTCGGTGCCAGAGAAGTAATAATATCCCCGTAAATGAGAAATTGTAAATGCTAAATACATCCTACGGATCCTGGGAATAAACTGGCAGCAATGCTGTGAAAACTGAGAATAGGTCAGCCTTCTTTTTCTCGTTTTCTTTCTTTACAATTACTCTAAAAGGCAAACTTTTATATGTGCATCCAAACACAGAAGATGATGTAATTGGGATTTGACTTAGTCTTCCTAAAATTAAAAACACTATGCTGCTTTTTTTGTTTACATTGCACACAATCAAGATTTATCTTTTTCCTCCAGCAGCTCAGCATTTTTTTTTTTTTACTGTAAATTTGTTCTGCGTGTTTCCTGTTAAAACACATGACTTATGTCTTTATTCCTAACTTCAGATCATAAGGATGAAAAGAAAGAGAAGAGAAGGGGGAAAAACAGAGAAGGATTTTGGCTTGTGACTGTAAGTGACATGCTTGCCACGGCATTGTTTGAGGTTTTTGCAGACCTGTAATCAAATTTGGTAAGGTTTGGAAACCTATCGTCATCGTGCACTCTCCAGAATGATGTCCAGTAAAAAAAAGAAAAGAAACACATTCACCATGCTGCGCTGAGCTGACTTTTTCAAAAAGAAATATGCCCCACGAAAGGCAATTTCCATGCACCATGAAAAATGTTCCTATTACAAATACAGTTGTTATGTGCTTAAATCTGTTTGTTTTGTCATATTGCTCCAGGGTTGTTTCTTTTTCAGGAAACCCTGCTTAAATTAAGTGTGATAGAACACATGTGTCCCTTATCAGGGGCCAACATCTTCTATTATTGGCCTTTTTGAAACGACACCGGCTCCACGGGATAATTGGGCTTTAAAGGAGGATTCTCCCGGGGTGCCGCTCCTTGTGCCCGTTGGCGTGGATCAGCTGACGCCCGCCGTGTCTATAGACTTGTCATAAGTGATCATAAGTGGTTGTGCATGTAGTCGTAGCCGCGAGTGTGATAGCGATCCCGGGAACCAAACTCTGTTTTATTTGAGGCCCCTGGCACACAGACAGACGCACTGCTCTAAAGTGTGTGACTGAATCTGATCAAATTATGTGGTTCACCTTTGAAGTTTGACACTTTCTGCAAAATGGATGATTGTGATGTTTGTACTTTGAACAAAAAGGCAACAACAAAATAAAAAGTGTGTCTTTAGCTGTAGGATTTCATCAGGATGATGATGATGATGATGATGATCGCCAGAGCTCAGTGGTCATTTTTGTACTCTATCACACACACACACACACACACACACACACACACACACACACACACACACACACACACACACACACACACACACACACACACACACACACACACACACACACACACACACACACACACACACACACACACACACACACACACACACACACACACACACACGTCAGCTCGTGACTTCGCTGACATCCCACAATGGACCAGTGTTTACGGTTACGCTCCGTTTGCGTCACGTCACAAAAACAACAATTTTGCAGCGAACAGAAGACTTCATAATGAAAACCTGTGACAGCGACCCGTGTTTTTTTGCTCAGAAGCAAAAGGAAAAAGATAAAAGTTCATCCTCCTCGTTGCACAGGGCAGGTTTTCTCTCGGAGGCCATTGTGACGAGCCGAGCCGACGGGCCGAGCGGAATGGAAAATTGATTCCCCGCAATCATCTACTGTCGTCTTTTGTCTACACTGCACCACTTTGGCCTACACTCCAATCATCCCTGAGCACTGACTGCTCCTTTGAACAGATGAACTCGTTTTACCCTTTTTGATTTTGTTTACTTCCTCATATGATGTGTTTATCTTTTTGCGTACACTTTCCAGTGACTTAAAAGCAGAGAATAAGGAGCTCAATCACTGCGTTGCACCGAATAACCCTGCAAACACACATGCTTTGGCTTTTTTTTCAAAGTAATTTCGGTTAACTATGGAGATCTCCTAAAGCGCTCTCTTAATAGCAATGGACTTAGAAAAAGATTTTACACCGGCGAGAGTGAGGAGCTGCCGGAGGCTCAGAATAACTGTGTGAGCCGTCAACAGGAAGAGTGTGCTTCGTGACTACAGCCCAAGAGCTTTAATTGGCTGTCTGCAGGAATTTCTCCTGTGGCAAACTAATTGACCCACAACTCCCTGGTGCTTTATCAACACGGGGAAATGCCACTGGGCTGATCACCAGCCAGCCTTGTAAACCAATCTATAACCAATGGCCAATTTGAAACACGTGTTATTGCCTATTTTACGACTGGTCCCCTCTTCTACTTGACTGAGAAGTTTTGGTGTGTAACAAGGACTTTCTCAGGTTGAGAGAGCAACTTCTCCTGATTGACGGTTTGTCAAATGAGGAAACAGTGGTCACTGTACGGGTGGTTTGTTTTGTTTTTTTCAGTGTATTTTAACCGACATGAGTGTGGGAGAAAGATACCTGGAAAAATAATAAACAGTTTTATCTTAAAGTTAAAGGGCTGGTACAGCCGAATTATACCTCTAATATACATATCTAGCTGTGCAGGTAATTACACTCATAATTGGAGTGGAACTTTTCTTGTGGTGCTCACAGCTTTGAAATGTACTCTTAAAAGAACAACAACATCTGTTTCCAGTGTCCCTGTTGCTTAATAACAATAAGCCATAGTATTTGCTTTCAACAAATACCATTTCTGTCCGTAGAAAACAGTTCCAGTTGTAACTTGTATTACAATGAAGTCTGTGTAGATTAGATGAGTCAGAAAGTTGTAATTTGGGCTGAACCAACCTTTGAAATTTAAAAGTGCTAAATACGAGATTGGGAGCATTTCGATTGCCTCTCAACTGCTCTCAACATGGTGATGACTGGGCCGGCGGCTCGCAGCTAACGGTGCTAACAGTGCAAACTACGGCGAAAGTGCTGACGGAGCTAACAGTTTTTTACCAGAGGGGGAACAGGAGGGTGGGTGCTACGCCTATGTTTTTGGGGACTGTTCAGCTGTGGATTAATACACATTTGGAGCTTTAGTGAATATTTCCAACAGCAGGACGGCATATGTGGACCCAAAATAAACTACAGGTTACCATCATAACGAGGGAAGATGTCTCCCAGTGTAACAGAGTGGCTCATTGACCTGTTTTTCATAGTAGAGGAGTAAGATATATCAGGCTTTGTCTACAGGTGCCACTGGTAAGTAAGATCAACTCATGCGTTGTTAACTAATATGTACTAGAATTGCAAAACTAAGTTAACAAAAACAGTAAATCAGCTACACCTGGCCCACTGATCCATGTAGCCTTTGCGTCAGTAGCGACACATTGGCACAACACTGTTAACATGACGTGATGAAAAGCCACAACTGAAAGGTCCGGCGCTCACGCACAGACCTGGTATTCACTTTCCCAATTGACTAAAAAAATTATGCCATAAAATCTCTGAGTGACTGTGACAGGTCCTGATCAAAACCAGCTGCCAATTAACTTAATGACTGAATCTATCACATTCAATTAGAGCGTGGCTATGAGCTGTCAATCCAGCCCTCGGCCCGCTCGTTAAACAAAAACACAGACGCAGAATGATCACTTTAGGAGGCACGTCTCTGTCTCTGTGATCCTTATCTGACGGGCCCTGCGTCCTATTTGAAGCAGCCGGCCCTGACAGGTCCCACGGATAAACTGCCGTATGAAAGGGGTCACCCCAACCTCTGGAATCCATCGTCAGCTTTCTGTCTCTCGCAACTGACAAATGGTTTCAAACAGCGTTCAGGAAGCTTTACAGAGGTATTCCCTGATGTGCGTCTGCAGGGAGAACAAGAGAAAAGTGGAAAGAAACAGAGAGAAAGTGGAAAAAAAAGCGATAGAAGAAAGAGATCTAAGTGAGATAAATGAACCAAAACAAAACAAAGAATGAGCACCACTTTCCCTCAATTGCCTCCTTACTTTGGCAAAGGGCCTACTGTAATCCCCCAGAGGAGCGGCTATCTGGCAGGAGTTTGCTCCATGGTCAGTGTCTTTAACCCCAGATGATAACACTTAGCCCGGCCATAAAGTATAGGCCCCTTTAACTGATCCATTAGCGTCCGATCCCTTCGAGTGGACCCGCTGGTGTCTCCTGAAACTTACCAGGAAGCCTTGAAGGAAAACAGCATGGCAGACATGCACTGAGATCAAAGACAACCCCCCCCCCCCACACTCCTCCTCCTCTCCTCCTCCCCATCCAGCTTTCTGTCTCTCTATCTCTTTCTCTCCCTCTGTCTATATCTTAGACGACGCCTTTACACTTTGATTTAGTTTTTGCCCACCATCCACACTAAAAAAAGATTTCAGAGAAGAGCAATGTTTTTTTTCTAAATGTGTGTTTATTAGAGAGTCAACAGAGAGAGAGAGACAGAGATGGGGAATGACATCCAACAAAGGTGTCCGGATGGACTCTAATCGAGGACATTGTGGTTCATGGTCAGCACCTTAAATCCGTAGGAAGCTAGACGACCCCAAAAGTGGATCAGTATTAATATTGACAAACAATATAGTCTGGTCGATACAGGCATCAGATCAGAAAACGCTCAGGTGTTTCATATTGGATGGCAATGACAAACAACAGGATTGTCCCCCCCCCCCCCCCCCCCCCCCCAAGAAAAACAGTTTCCCAAAAATTTACATTTTAAAATTTTTTTTCAGACCAGAAAACGCTTGTCCCGAAACGGTATTACAAACATTTGGTTTAGGTTAAAGGACTCTTTGTAAAGAGACAAGAAGTTACTGCTCGTAATCTCCTTCTCCCTCTCTTTTACTCTGTTTCTCCTTGAACTTCCTCCACAGCAGCATTTCCTCCCTTTCTCTTATCCTCATCCTATTAACCCCCTCTTCTCTCTCTCTCTCCTCCTCTTTCTCTATCATCAAAACCTCTTCCTCTCCCTCCCTCTGTCTGTCTCCTCCCGACATCCCCCTGCTCTCTGTCTCTCTCCTCCCCGTCTTTACTACCAACATCCCCCTGTCTTCCTCCCCTGGTGTTTTCAATTCAGCGCCACTATGAACCAGCGCAGATTGTAACGCTATCAATTAGTCAGCGACTCCAGCACATTTATTCAATGGGGCCGGCAGTGAGCTTTGGTGATTTACAGGCTGCGATGGAGATGTGAGGGAGGGATGTGCAGACGTGGGCTGATATGGGTTTTTGAGGTCTGTGGGAATGGAGCCTGTACCGTGTACCTTGAGGATTTGGTCCTGCGGTTTATGGTCCCTGTAGTAATGCGGTGAAAACCACCACAAGATGAAAAGGTTTGCAGCGGAAGAGAAGAAATGCTAAGGAAAGAGAAAATGTGAGAGATTTTCTGGAAAAGCAAAATGCCTCTTTTCGCAGGTATTGGATTTCAAACACAGCTTTTTATGGTGATATGCTATGGAGATGCTTTAAGATAAAAAAACAAAAACAAAACAGAAGGTATAAATACTGTGTATTTATCTTAGATTTCACTTTCAAAGTAAAATTGCAACTTAAATCACCACGACGCTGTTAAAAAAAGCTAAGAATTATATACTCTGTCTGGGTTATTTTTCCTAAATGGAGCAGATTTATGTCGATGAGGCGAA
This sequence comes from Leptoclinus maculatus, assembly GCA_032191485.1. Lineage (NCBI taxonomy): Eukaryota > Metazoa > Chordata > Actinopteri > Perciformes > Stichaeidae > Leptoclinus > Leptoclinus maculatus. The sequence continues at coordinate 10,869,863 of JAVDOI010000009.1, forward strand.
ATGCCACATATGATGGTTTTGATGCCGTTTGGCTAGATCAGAGTTAACTTTTACTCGGTGTCCTTTGTACGCCAACTATTTATCATCATCCAAAGAAAACCTTTTTTCTGTTGTTTCTAATTGTTTGACATGGTTACTCTTTCCTGATATTTCCTTTCGCCATGCTCATGTCTGACGACAGCATGACACCTTTATGTGTTCAGTGTGTTCACACATCAGCATGCATTAATACGTACACACACAGGATTCCTTCACATCCGCAGGTGTTACTTCTAACAGACGGTAATTGTTCCGACAACAAACGAGTGAGCTTCTACACATGTCGCTGTCTTGCCTGGAGATAGGAGGTCTGGTAAAAAGATGGAGTGTATTTCATGTTAGTCTAACAGCACCGGGAGCACGTGACATCCTGTCATTTGATGTAACACATCAGTGCCTCCTCTGTCCTTCATACAGGCCCCTACAAAGACCTCAGTTTGGTTTGTCCCACAGGGGGAGAGACAGAGACAAAGAGAGGAAAAGAGAGTGTTCATTTTGGGATTTAGTCTTACTCTTTAGAGGAAAATGCTTATTCGTCTTATTCATATTTTAGTCATTTTTATTTGATGAAAAGTCATTCATTTTAGTCAACTTTAAGTTTAAAATGGTTTTCACTCTCAATTTTGTCAGCATTTCGTTTTGTCATTAGAAAAAGACACTATGACCCAGTTCAATATTATATATTACTACAGTTATGTACTCATATTTACAGTCCCCTGCAATGGGAGTTTTGGGGAGACACAGCTACTCTCAAATGGGAAGGACAACATAATAGAAACACCTCAGAGTTTAACACACCACACCGCAAACTAAATCCTCCAAAATGATTATGATGACCTAAAACTGTTTCAACCAAAACTCACCATTGTAACATTCACAAAGGTTAGATTAATTGGATTGTTGGACCACAATCATGTGTACCTAATAAACTGACCGCTGAGGGTATTTTTCAAGAAGCGAGTAGCTCCTTATTGAGCGTTATATGTGATGATGTTTGTCAACACCACACAAAAAGTGACATTTTGAAGTATACTCCCAGTTTATTGCAACTTGAGTCTTGTTTAATTTCCTTTCACTAATAATAAAATTGCGCTCAAAGAGTTCACTGCTGAGATCTATGAAAGTGACGACGCTAAAAGTTTTAAAGAAAGTACTAGGTATTACTTAAAAGACAAAACAATGGAAAACTGGATTTTTTTTTTTTTTCCAAATAAAGCAATGTCACAGTGATGTGGTGTGTATACTCTTATAACTGATGGCCAAAGCTTTGTAAATAAGACCATCAATTGTGATAAGGTGGAATTATCCTTAAAATACATTGACCTTTTTCATTTTTCCTGAGTGAAAACACTGCCCACTCAAAACACAGTATATGGTATGTAGTTGGGACAGCAGGGCAAGTGTGTGTGTGTGTGTGTGTGTGTGTGTGTGTGTGTGTGTGTGTGTGTGTGTGTGTGTGTGTGTGTGTGTGTGTGTGTGTGTGTGTGTGTGTGTGTAAGTGAAACAGAGCTGGGGAGCAGTCTGTTATGGGAGAACCAGAGAAGGGTTTGTTGGATGTCGGTACACACAGCCAATGGCCTGTCGCCTGTCACCGAACCCCCGCCGTGTCTCTCAGTGTCTTCCTCTTAATTACCCATCATTCCTCTCGCGGCAAGGCCCCTCACAAATTACAGCGCATTGTCCCCCGCCGATCGGCCTGTCATCACGCGGCTCCATGTTTCAGAGCACGGCTCATTGTGGACGGAGGGCAGAGCTGGGGGGCCGAGGAGGGACTCTCTCTCACACACACACACACATATATGCGTGCACACACACACACACACACACACACAAGTGTATCAATGTGTATCTGCATGCACACACACCGATTAATTTGAATAGACATGCATGCAACAAAACCATTAGTGCGTCTCCACGCACGCGCACACACACACACACACACACACACACACACACAGGCCAGGCCCATTAGCTCTGGTGCCAGCTGACTCTGTGACCCAGACGGTTTTCTGCCATGTCAGCAGGGCCAAATGACAGTGCTATGGTAGTAATACCCCCACACACTCACACACTCACACAAATACACAATAGTGCCGAGCAGAGTGTCGCTTTGGAGAATTAGACTTCTTCTCTGTCAATCAGCTGAATGACTGCGTCGCCCCCGGAGATGGGCAGAGAAAAACGTGCCCCCCCCCCCCCCCCCGTTTGTACCGTCGACCAGGTTGCGACAGCAGCAGAAAAAGGTTCAGTGTTCACATCAGGACACTTCTCAACAGGATAAACTCTTCATACAATACATACAGGTTTAGTAATGATAAGCTATAGATTTGGTTGACAATCAGCAGGATCCATCAAGTCCTATCTTTTGTGGTTAAAGGAGTAGGCTGGATATTTTTCTGTCCAACTCTCAATACTTCCCAACTTCTCAAGCCCGTCTGTGACTCTCATCCATAATCGAAGATGTAAATTGTTAAAAAAAAAGTTAGAAATATATATCTAGTTATTTTTTCTAAGGCTAAACAATTTCCTAAAACAGCTGGTCATTGTGGTTTGTAGCAAACATTACGTAAAAGTGACAAATTTGTATATTTGTTGGAGAGTCATTTCAGTTGCATATTTATACACATTTTATACACACTTGGTGGAACAATGAGTGTTTATGACAATATGCTCTATGACAATAGAGCAGTAAGAGAAATAAAGCTATAGTTACACAGACAATATGTTAATGGCCTTTGTCTATCCAATGAGCAAATATTAACAATTTTACAATATGAGTGTCAATATATAAATAATAAAGGTTATTGCCTAAAACATGATCCAAATAATATCCACTCTTTGAAGTGCAACATTTTTTTATTATTTGAGTTACTGTTATCTCCATACAAAGCAGGTAGCAGGAACTTGAGCTCATAGTGCAACAGGACGGACAGGACTTCATTCAACACATCATACATAAAACCATCCAATAACTAAAACATATACAAAATACCACAAATACAGTATAAAATGCTATTGTGGGGCACAGCTTTAACTTTTTAAAATCCCATACAAGTTTTTTTTTCTTCTTTGAGTACTGAAGTGGAAGTGTTTTTCGTTAAGTTAAGGAGATATTTTCATCAATAAACTGTAATTTCTGTCACAATTGTTCCCTCCTCTTGCTCACCTTGATGGTTGAGGAGGTCTTTCGCAGGGACTTCGTCCTTCAACATTAATCTCCCTCATTCAGACTCGCTGAACGCTCTGTTTATCTCGCAGGAGGAACTCTAGCTGCTCTGAGCCGCCGTCTGCCAAGTCGTTGCATCAGCTGAACGTTAAAAGCCTATTGAAAAACAAACACATTGTAAACTTTAATTGTAAGCATTTGCCTTGGGTATGAGGACAATTTTACTGGTTCTTTCTCTTATTATCTAAAAATGCAGGCAAAACACTAATTAATAATCACTAGCATATGCTTGGTGAAGTGTGGAAATCTTTTACTGTGGCATTAGGTGCAAATGAGATTAAAAGTGCAGTAATAGCCTTCGATTCAACGTGTTTACTTTAAATAGCACCTCTGACAACGCGTTTTTCCTGAAATGTGCAAAAATGTTGATAACAATTTGAGTTTTATTCTTAAATCACATTTAGATTTCGTGATCACATTTGTATCTCAGAAGAAGACTATCTTTGGTCGACCCTTGAGCTTTATGTCTTCGTGTTGCATTTGCTCTGGAGATTTTGTCCTACAGTGTTGCTAAGATGACAAAAAAAGTGGCATGTGTATGAAGAATTTAGCACCCTGCAGCTCCCAAACAAATACCTCTTAATTATAAGCAATTGGCCCTCCTTCCCCACCGACCGCTGACTGGGACACATGAAAGCGTTGGTAATTGTAAGAGTTGCTGCGTTTATGTGTGCGGAGGGGGGCTCAATGTGACGCGTCTGTAAAAAATAAAAATGGAAGGCTCTCATTGAATACAATGACTTCCTTCCGCTCTCTTGCTGTATCGCCCAAGCTGGGGAAAAGGAAGAAAAAAAAAATCTCCATTTGGCACTGATTAGGGAAGACGCAAATTTGAAGGAGGGGGCTTAGAGACCACAGGGGTTACACACATGTATCTGAAGCCACGACACTTCGGGCCCCCTCTAATTTAGATGTCTAAGAATTTGCTGTATGTGCTGCCTCATGCCAGTAAGTCTCAGGCTCACTGTAAATAAATGCCACAGGGCAGTGTGCAGTCACCCCCATTTGTAAGTCATTAAAATATTTTCTCTGTGACATATTAATTAGAGTGTTGTGTTCATGTCGAGTGCTGAAGTTCTGCATGCTTCCTTGCAAATGTGTGAGCTTGTGTGTGTGGTTTCATTCATGCTACATGATGTGCTGAACAGGGACAAGATAGCTGTACACACGTTCTAACCATCTGTAACCTATCGTATTAACACTTAGAGACACAGTTTTAAGATGACTCACACTGGAAGTTTAACTGTACTTTCGATAGCAAAACAGGGCAGTAGCACATGAACATGATGCATTCCCAACATCCTCAGACAATGCTATCCAGAAAGAAAAAAGGAGGTTTGATGATTTAGAATTTCAAATGATGTATTAATTCATTTACTGTTTACTTATTTTTGACCACTTGGAGGCAGTGGAATTAGCTCTAAATCTGATAAATGTAAGTCCTATATTCACACTCCTTTTAGCTTTGTTTTGTTCTCCACCTTATCCTGAAGGAAATATGTGTCTCAGCTGCTAAATGCTACATTATATGTTCACTAGCTAGTCGCTAACTTTGTCTGTCTTCGGCTTGGTGCTGATTTTTCTGTTCTGTCTACAATAACATGTTTAGTATCTCTCGGGAAATTAGAAAATCCTAACTTTGTAAAGCACCTTAAAACAAAATGATTCGAAACATACATATTAACGAAGGCGACAAAGCAGTCAAACTTCAAATTTTATTGCCACATTGACATAAATATATGTTCTTGCTAAACGACTTCACCAAAGCATATGTTATTTTTGCTAAAAATGGCAGGTTTTAGTTCAGTTTAAATTGTATCATAAAAGGGGTATTTTACTGTATTTTGTATAACATTTACAGTCACAGTTGTAGTAAAGATACAGTAGAGTAGAATACATTCAGTTGCATCATTATCCGAGCTCTTGGTTTAAATGGTGATATTGCCTTTGAAATTTAGATTAAACACTATGTCAGGATACCTTTATTAAATGTCCATTTATTTTGGAATGATAATATAAATAGGTGTATTACAATGGATTCATATTCTTTAAAGTTTCTTACCTTTCAAAGGTGACCAGAAACACCTGATTTATTTCAGGTATAATTTTAGACAAATGTGTTCATTTTTGCTTGGAAGCTGAATTCTGGATGTTGCAAAAAACAAATGAAAAAAAAGTGTATAATGTGTCCTAGTATTCAGGCCACTCAGGAGAAATATGCTGCAAAAAGACATGGGAGATTAAACACCGCTCACTAATTAGAAGAGCAAAGGCAAATCTATTTCAGCTTAAACCTAATTAAAATTGAATTAGTAAAACTCAGAATCTCTTTCTGTCACTGATACAAACATAGCATTGATTTCGCTCTAGTGTATCTTCTCTTTCTTCATGAGCATTATCTTGCTATCTCTTGGCCTGCTGGGAGAATTATGGCTCTAATAACTTTCATTCGAGGCCCCTGTAGCATCAGTAAAAAATGTTTACTACAAGAGCGCAAAGAGGACCTCTGGTGAAGCCATGCGTTCGTTACAGAGCCTTTGACTCAATTCAGTGTGTATAAATACATCCATTTCATTATGGAGGCGAGTCAAATATTTGTTTCAGCGGTTTTCCCCCCATATAATGTAAATTGCTGCAAGCTGTTGCTCTTGGAAAATGTTTTCTCATAATGCTTTTCTGCCTTCACATAAATCACAGCTAAATGTTGCATTCAAATGACTACAGACAGGCAATTTATTCTTGGCTTCCCTCATCCTTCTCGAGAAAGGCTTGTGGCAAGAGGGTCGCTTTGGTTTTTAATAGCGACTGTCATTATTTGTTGACAGTTGTTCATCATTTTCAAATTCATTGTGTTTTCCTGAACATATTTCTTTGTTTTCTCAGTTATGTCCACTGTCAAATGAAGTAAGGGGTGACAAGAATTAGGTCACTGTGAGGCAATGACTACATGACTTTTCTTTAATCGCGAAGTTAAGTGCAAATTGTTATATTAACCATCCTAGTGTGTTACTATGAACGTTGCTCAAGATGTACTCTCATAAATATCATCAACCTATTTACGAGAGTTTCTTGACTTGGCTTCCATGCTACACCATGTAACCAGACCCGCAGACCTGGAATACCACCTCAAATTGATACTGACATTTTTATTCCTAATAACTTTAATAATATACCATGTGCAAGAAGATCCGGTGGTGAAATTATAGTTCCCTAATAACAGAAAACCAAAGTTGTTCTATGCAGTGTGAGGGATTGCTGCTGCTGTGCCGCTCCGTGTCAGTTTTAAATGAATCTCAGTGGGGTTTGCCGACAGTTGGCTCTGTGTTCGAGTGAGTCACCCCACTGAGGGATTTTGGTGAATATGTCAGCAGTGGCAATCAGTGTTAATCCTGAAAAAGTCTGTGTCTTTGCTGCCTGTTAACTGAGGTCTTACATAATAACGTCACTGTAGAGCAGACTTGCAGCTGATGGTGTGTTGAAGAATGCCTCTGACACATTATTATGAATCTCTTCTTGACAAGACCCGCCCTGTGCAGCATTCAAGCTGGAGGGATTGGCCGGGAGTCCATGCTTTCCAAGGCACTGGTAGCCTGATTTGTTCAGGTCATATGCCCTGACCGATGGGCTGTTCTGACCCTAGCTACTTGAGGTCTATGCCTAACCTTAACCAATTGTCTCCTCTTAATACGCAGGGCGGGTCTTGCCAAGAAGATTAGATTCATAATGGACCCAAAACCCTAGTCCTGCCCTACTGTGATAGGCTAGTGCTACTGTGCTGGGATTGCCGTATTATCTGGAGATAGCAATGTACTTTCCTACCTGCGACAAGAGTGTAAACTATTAAGATGAACAATAGTCCTTGGTGTGGATGAAGTTGTTACATTTTGCTCAATTAGCGGCTGGCTAGTTAGCTATCTTGCAAATTCCACTGTGCCTATCACAGCACAGTAAAGCGGGACTAGGCGGAAAACTCTTTGGGGAAAAAAAACAACATGTTAGTAACACATTAGCTCCAGACAGCTAATGCAATGGCCAACCTGGGTAGGATTAAGCTGATCATAAAAAAAACTAAATTAAATGAAATCAACACTCACAAAACAGCTTGAATAAAAGGCATATCTAGTATTTGCTTGGACACAGATCTGACAAAAGGTAACAATGTCAGTTAAACTTCTTAATAACTGTGTAAGAAGTGGTTACTACTAGCAACAAAACACCCAACTAAATACCCTGAAATCCCCGCCACACACTGATACAAAACTAGTTATCCTACACAGCTTGAAACTGTAACAGTCTCTTAGCACAGAACAGGTGAGAACCCATACGCATGACTCAAAACACACACAAGTAAAGTCCAATATTGAAAAGGTCCAAAAGGATTATTCTAAGTTAGCAGGGATCAATGACCAGGGAAGTAAGATGAACAAGGCAAACTAACCAGGCAGGGAGTAGACAGGCATCAGAATCCAGGAGGTCAAACAGGATTCGGTAAACAGTATCAGGATCAGGATCAGGATCAGGATCAGGATCAGGATCAGGATCAGGATCAAGCTTGGATAACTAACAAACACTTTCGCTTTAGCAACTGACCACTAAAGGTGGACCTGTATCAATACTACTGAGGCTATCAGTGAAAGGGGAAGCAGCTGTGAATTATGGGGGAGGAGCAGATCAGGTGGGAGGGGTGACCTGAGGACAGGTGAGTGTGGCTGGGTGTGAGATGACAACTAGGAAGGATAATGAGTGAATAATCCTGAGAGATCAGGGAGGCGTTGTAACGGAAACAACACTTTTTCTCCCCTTGACGTCTCCTGATTTATTTTGTTTTACTGCAATGTAGAGATGCTGTTTCGCAGTTATAACATTATTGGTGACTTACAAAAATGTCAGAGAAAATTAAATGGACATTTGGTTTTGGAGCATGTCGTCGTGGTTCTCTGGCTGTGACACCCAGATGCTGGACGGGGTCCCTGGAAAATGTCAAAGATTAGAAACTGGTTGGGGGTTGTGAGCTGTTGTCAGGAGTCCCAGAACTTTCTAGCCACACCCCTGTTTACTGGTCTGGACTTGGCAGACTTGTCAGATGGTCACGAAGAAAAAGCAAGGCCAATTTGATTTGATTAATGTGGAAGATTATGAGAATGAGTCCTAATTCAGTTTTTCTCCCGCATGGTTGGCTAACACTGACAGTTTGTGAGGTGCATTTAGAGTAGACAAATAGCTCAATGGCACAATGCTTGAATTAATATTGGGAGGGACACAAATATATTACTGCTATTGCAGTTCTGGAAATGGAAACTGAAATCGCTCCCTTATTCACTCACTCGCTTTTCCCATAACAATAAACAGTCAATGGATTACTCTATGGGCAGTAAATTGAGATTTCAGACACTTATGAAACATAATTTTGCACCAGCACTGAAGGCTGGAAGAATTGCAGTATGTGACTTTAGGGACATTACAAGTGGTGTAGCTGTGAATACTGCTTTTTCATTCCATTGTGGCTTTAATTTAGGGATGTTTATGGTGCATATATTTCACACAATTTGGACACTCAAATGGCAGAAAGTAAATGAAGAGCATTACATAGCAAACAGGAAGTGAATTCAAACACAGCTTCTACTTTACGGAAGAGAGAGAAAGAAAAGAGAAAACGAGGAGAATAAACACTCAGTGTTCTGTTTTACAGTGAAGTAAAATTTGTAATCCAATATGATCTTTGTGTTCCTTTAAATGATGGAATCCCAAATATGCTTTGGGTGTCTACAATGACACTAACAGAGAGAGAGACGAAGACACTAAGAGGGAGAGAAAGACAGGTTGGTGAGGACATTCTGAAGTGAAGAAAGAGACAGCCACATAGAGATACCCCAAACAGAGAGATAGACGCACTCCATCACTGATGTTTTTCATGTTGATGTTTTAACACAGATTATACATCACAAATAGCAAAACGGATCAATACGGATCACAAGCAAAGCTCTTAAATATATACAGTATATAATGATAAGTTATGGAACTGAAGCGATTAGTTGATTAGTAGATCATCAGAAAAATATCAGGCAACTATTTTGATAATTTATCGTTGAAGTCATTTTTCAAGGAAAATTTCAGCTTCTCAATTGTGAGGATTTACTGACATACTGTCTTATGTGATCGTAAAGTGCATATCTTGGTGAAATAAAACCAGACATCACCTTGGGAACAGGAAACTTACGATGATGTATTTGTCACTATGATCTGAAATGTTCTACACATTAATCACTAATGAAAATAATCATTGGTTCCAGCTCTCATGAGTTATATCCACAATAATACAGTTACCAAAAACAGGTGTGTCTTCAGTAGTTGATTTAAAGGGACAGTCCAGTTGTTTAGTATGGCACTTCCATTAATTCAAGGGATTTACAAGAGACATGTTTTTAAAAGTTTGGTCAAAATCAAAGCAGCAGAGGCTGCTCTCTGTCTGTAGAACGTCCCTCCAAAGTATCTTTCATCAGACGCCACCCTTTCAAACCCCACACTTCCAGTTTGGGAGTGTGGGGAGTGCCACACTTGGGATTTCTGATTTAAAAAAAAGACTTAAAGACCAAAAGTCTTTAGACCAAACTGAGATTCCCTTGACAACATAATCAATTACTTTTTTTATTCAGATTTTGGAGAGCTTGCTTCAGAAAAGAGAAGAGAAAAGATTTCACAGGCTCCTCGTGATGAGTAAACTGTAAAATCAGTGCTCCTTTGAAGTGAAATTCGGAAAGCACGTAACCTTTCCAACAAGTTCAGCACATGAACAGTTCAAAGTTGTAGAAATAAGATGTCACTCTGTTTTTCTTAAGTGCTCCTCTATGGACGGGGGGTAATTACCAGTTATTTTAATGAACAGTAGGCTCACAGACAGTATCTTCATCTTCATAAAACTACTGATACCACAGAGCTGGTATTACATGACACAGAAACCAGACCTCTTGTCTGGATACATTTAGGAACCATGTTGATTGATAAACAAATGTACTGTATGGTAAACCCACTTTGGTTTTAGTAACAGTGTTTTATACTCAGAGATTTAAACTGCTTTTCTTTTGCGTCATGCTCTGCGTTTTTCCTGAAGATTTTCTGATAACTCATCTCGTGCTACATCTTAGCTGACCGAGTCGTGGATTCAACAGATAACCATTAATCACACCGTGACCTTCCTCTCAACCAAGCCCATCTAAAGCTCATTCATCCCTATTTGCCATGCGGCTCTGCGGGTCGATAATTGGCAAAGCAAAACACAGATTAAACCCAATTTGGAGGGTTTCAACTTGAAGCTTAGCAGAGACAGCCGGGCTCAGGCTGAACCGGAGTTCACTGCGCTCTGGTCCTCTCTGCCTGTCTGAGGCTGCACCGGGAGGGGACCGCAAACCTAAATCAAACCAGTCTGTTCTCTGTGTTTGTGTGTGTGTGCATGTGTAGAGAGAGAGAGAGAGAGAAAGGGGGAAAGAAAACAGTGTGTGTGTGTGTGTGTGTAGAGCATGCAACAGTTCACTTCTCCCTGCGTTACATCCCTAATAGGAACCAACTTCCAGCCTTCAAACTCCATTTGTCTCATTAATCTATTAGCTTAAAGTTTAATTGCAGGATGTCGTAAAATGATTTGGTCTATGAGTAATGACAATATTTCGGCTCCGTAATGGCCAGAACAAAGCAAACCAAAGCTAAGCTAAGCAAAGCCGTTTGTTTTTCTTCCTCACGGCATGTCTGCGCTGCAGATTTGGGCCTTTACCTCGCCGTGTCGGTCGGATAATTGTTTACTGGCGAGGTTTTTGTAGCATGAGGGCAACATCACGGCAGGATAACAAACTAATGACTAATTTCATGGCCATTGAGTCATTTTAAAAAGACCATCATGAGGATCAACTTTAAAGAGCAACTGTGACTAATCCGACAGCAGGTACTCAAGGTATAGTCAACAGGGTATAATTCCCTTGTAAAGTGAAACAAGACGGGTGTTAAGATGTATCCACATCAGCTTTTTACTGACTTTAATGGCCTCTTAGAAAACATAATCCACTTAAATTCTGCTCATCAAACTGTGGTTGAAAATAAGCAGAGAAAGACCACATTCCTCTCGGCAACCGTGGGAGATGACCTCTAGGTGGCAGCGTACCTCATGAAACCTCCACCACTGTAACAACAACATCACTCCAATTACAAAACCTCCTCAATTGTCCTCCCTTTTATTTGCTCCGCAGGGCAACGAAACTGGATGACAGTGCGTCCGAACACACGATAAGTTATGATCAGCTGCCCCGGCTCTCGCTCCTGCCCTTTAAACAGCAGCTTGATAGGATCTGTGAGGCGCGCTGGGCATGTATAGTGTTACTCTCATCAAAGGGGACTGAATGGGGGTGAATGGAGGATGATGTGTGTACTGCCTCTGCTTAGTGGAGGCATTTCCAGCTGGCGCCAGGGCAGAGGAAACCCACTGAGACACACAACAACACACACAGACACAGGGGTCAGCCTGGATTCACCCTCCTCCTCCTCCTCCTCCACCACCTCCAGGCCTCTTGGCCTCCACCGCCTCCTCTTCTTCTACCCAAACCCTCACCCCCCGCCTTCTCTTCCCAGGCCTGGCCGCCTCTCATCTGCTCTTTCTCTCTTGTTCATCTTTTCTTCTGCTTTTCCTTCCATCTCTCTGCTGTCTCCTTTTCTCTTCTTTGCTTTCTCTCTTCCTATTTATCAAACTTAATTACATTTTAGTGCACTTAAAAATGCACTAAAGAGCCAACTTGGGGTTTTTGATTTTTTTTGTGTGAGAGTGTAAAGAATACGATTTTTTGATATACTTAATCAAAAGTAAGTGTATGGAGTAACATTTAAGAGCAACTCTTAAGTGATCACATGATTTACCACATTCAGGGCACACGTCTTTTTGAACCCCACTGCATTTCATGGCAACATGCGCCCTGTATAGCCGGTTGAGGCAGAGACTATTAATTGAAATTAGGCATTGACTTTGTGTGTTTAGGGATAGCCCATTGGTCAGGGCATAGGACCTGAGCAAATCGGGTTACAGGTACCTTTGTGAGCATGGACGCCTGGCCAATTCTAGCGATTGAATGCTATGGAGAACGAGTTTTGCCAAGAAAAGCAGTGGGATTCTTAATAAGGTGTAAGGCACGGACAGACATGCGCGAATGCAGACGAATGAGGCAATACTTGTGCTGAATGGGGGCAGTGTGAAGTGGGGTCAACCACACACACTGCTTTTGGTTAAGGCTGCGACTTTGCCGGTCAAAGTTCACTGAAGTTAAACTCCACTCGATGCAGAAATACACATTTTGCAAACCAAATTAATATATTATTATTCTTTAAAAAGAAAAGAAAAGAAGAAAAGTCAAATGTCAAATGTTCAAATCAAATGCAAATGATAAAACGACCACAATTTATATATTGCTTCCGCTCACACATAGTTTATGAAGTTTTTGTATTATGTACAGTCACTCCAACATGTCTGACAACGTGTCCTCTCACCTCAGTTTAAATACTGCATCCGTCTATGATGTATCTTGACAAACTTAAAACTTTTGGTAATACAATAAAATAAAGTAATTTCATAAATAGCTTATACATTTTTTAACAAAAGTTCTACACTATGGGAAATATGCGTATTCACTTTCTTGCAGAGAGTTAGACAAGAAGACTGATGCCACTCTCATATATGTGCAGTCAATATGAAGCTCCAGAATCAAAAATAGTCCGGCACACAACTCTCCTTTAAAACGGCAGTCAGGCTGGCTGTTTCCTCCTGTTTCAATTTTATGCTAAGCTAAGCTAACTAGCTGCCGGCTACAGTTTCATAATTAACATACAGACAAGAGAGTGGCAAGATTCTAGTCATTTAACTCTCCGCTGGAAGGCGAATGAGCATATTTTCCAAAAGAAGGTAGTGAGTAAAAGTGAAGGATTTTTACTTTCACTTTAGTCCCACATTTTAATAATTTGATAAATATGCCCCTTTCTCTCTATCCCACCTTCCTGTTTGCTTTCATCTCCTTATTCTGCTCTCGACATATACCCATATTTTTATTGTATATTCCATTGTGTTGAAAAAATGACACACTTTAAGAGGAAGCTGCATCATAACGCCTCTTAGCTGATCAGCTTCAATACACAGAAAGGCGGGAAGTCAGTATTTAAATCACCACGAAGCTTCGTTCTTCCTCTCCAGTATTTGAGTGACATCGGGGCTCGGAGGACTTTGATTCTAGTGGGATGTTATTAGCGGTTAAATGACTCTTGGCTCGGCCCTCCCTCACAGTCTTCTGAGGGGAAGGGGGGACTCCGAACGGTCAGGACAAATTAAAAAGCCAACCTGCTATTTTACTGTTCAGATCTGTTGATGCTATAAAGCAGGAAAATGGGCCTTGGCGGCCTTTACGTGACTACTCGGCTGATTTTATGTGATTTTCCCCAGGCCCTGAATCTAAGCCTATTTTTTGGCACAACATGCTATGCTTTGACCAGGCATGGGATCTGTAAATGCCCTAATAAATATTTTTTAACACTTTATTCAGTTCCATGCCCTGGGCCAACAGCATCTAAAGTATGTCACCCAGTAACAGTGGGGAGAAAAAAGAGCCTACAGGCTAAGCAGGGCGTAATGTAGATTTAATTAACAAGCTAAGCATGGGCTCACACACACACACACACACACACACACACACACATACACACAGAAGCACGTGTGCAACACAAAGACACTTGCACAAAAACTTCAGCAAACACACATGATTTCATTTTCACGCATGCACACACACACACGCACACAAAATTCAAGCCACACATCCCTGGGTTTGAGCGATGGTGTGAAAATATGTGAGTGTAAATGAGATGCAGACAGGCTCACAGCAGTGAACCCAGCAGAGAGAGAGAGAGAGAGAGAGAGAGAGAGAGAGAGAGAGAGAGAGAGAGAGAGAGAGAGAGAGAGAGAGAGAGAGAGAGAGAGAGAGAGAGAGAGAGAGAGAGAGAGAGAGAGAGAGAGAGAGAGAGAGAGAGAGAGAGAGAGAGGATGTGGCTTGGCTTTGAATTGCTAAACCAAAGTTTGGGGAGGAAGGAATCATATTTTGAATTCTATGCATACTGATCATCTTTGAGCAACAGAGTGTAAAAGGAGCTGTACATTTCTATTCTGCTGGTTATTTAGGAGCAAATGTTGCTAAAAAAGAGTTGGAATGTTACACAGAGGTGAGACCTGCATTAATAATTTCATCGAAATTAAGTAAGCAAGGATTATATTTAATAAAAATGTGCTTTACTGCAAGTCTCAAAAGTAAAATGTATCCCAGAACCACTCCTGTTATCGTCACGCAGGTAACAGTCAACAAAACGGTACACAAACGTTAGGAGAGAGCGACTGAGGGACAAATCATGAACTGACTAATGAATTTCAATTTGAAGTACCAGAAACAATGCAGAAGCCACTTGTTAGTTTTTTACAATGATGGTTTATTTTACTTGAGGCGGCACAGAAAGTGTAAATGATGGAAAGATATTCATGAAGTAATAAAGGCTTACTTCTCAGTATGACGTGTCACTTTACTTGATGGGGCAGAAAACAGTAATTATTCAGGTTAGTGAGTAGTTCTGTTAGCTTTAATTAATTGGTTTTGAGCAGCTCAGCAGTTGATTTGGGTCTAATGAGGAATGACTCCTTAAGGAAAGTTTTTAGGAGCTCATTTCAGGCACCCAATTTACAGATAACTCATTATTACATTATTTTTCATTAGGATAGTACCTTCTTGTCTGTTTTACAATAATTAATGTATTATACTGTACTTAAGTACAATTAACAGGTACTTGTACTTAAGTATTTCTAATTTAGCTACTTTATATGTCACCGCTACATTTTGGAGGGAAAGATTGCGCATTTTACTCCACTACATTTATTTGACAACTATTGGTTACTAGTTAATACACTCAGTACTATTTACAGTACAGTAAACTCATCATCATAAAATATAATGTCTAATACTGCAAGATAGTTAAAATGATCTGTAGTTTCTGTGGTCCGGCTGCAACATTAAAATACTAGTTAAAAGTAGAAGCTTTTATGATAATAATCCAATAATAATAATACTATAATATGAACTCAGGTCAATTACCTGTAATGGACTACTTACAAAGTGTGGCATTGGTTAAAAAGGACAGCATTAAGTTACTGAAACTAGAAAGTGGCATAAAATAGAATAACTCAATTAATGTAGCTCAAAACATACTTAAGTAATTGTAATTTTGATATTTTTGACCACTATATTTGTCTAAAGTAATATTATACATAAAAGCTTACAGTGTGTCCTTAACGTCCTTCCACCACTGACTCCGCTCTAGATAAAAAGCTCAGTTAGTTTTGGCTGAAAAACACATAATGAATGGTTTCTGTTAAATACAACCGCTAATATTTCATCAGTCTTATTAATTAAGGTCATTAGAGGCAATACATGTGAATCAACAGGGCCGGTTGTGAATGAGAGAACTCAACACTTCAGTCATTTATTTCTGTTCAGTCAGTGACATCAGAGCAGATGGGTCTGATGTAAATGTTTGGCACTTAAACTCCAAAGGACAAGCTGTGCTGTGATCTCACATACTCACATGAAGAGTTTGGATCCAAAATAATAAAGTCACCATTTTAAAAAGTAACAAAGGGGAAAAGGTAGGTCAAAATAAGTGATGGCAGGTAATTAAGAATTGAGAGTTATTTCTGATGACGGATGAAGAAAAACTATATTTGCATCACATCATTTTTCCCCTTTAAAAGTGGATTGGAAAATAACTCTTCATCCCTAAAGCAAGATTTACAAACACAACTTTACCGTTGAAAAGACACCAAATAATACACACGTACATTTGTTAATGCAATAAATAGAAACATGTGAAGACAATAGAAGCTTTTAGGTAGTACATCATGAGCACTGATTACATCTACTGCATGATTAGAGCAGCTACTTCATACATTCATATATGAGTCAACCCTGTGGTTAAACTGTACATGTTCATTTACAGTGGCATTACAGAATACTCACAGCAACGTACATCAAAAACAAAATCTAGTAACAAAACTAATAATTTGCTAGTTTTTACAATCATCTTCCACACATTGAAATACAGCATTATTGAAATGTGGATATTTTTTTGTAGTAATACATTAAAAGCTCTCCAGTTTTATTCATAATTACAGTAAGTCGCTCACATCATCATGTAACATAATGAAGAGATGTATAGTGGCTTCAGAACATTTTCAGGTCCATTTACATGTTGCAAACTTTATTGCGTTATAGATTTAAGTTAAAATAGTGAAAATTGGCAATTTTTTGGCAATTAATTCTACATACAATAACCCATAATGACAAAGTGATTTGTAATAGTCTGATGCTTTCCAAAGCCACTGTGCGAGTCTCTTTAAAACACTCTTTAACTAACAGAACTGCAATTTACCGTCTCCAGATAATCCCAATGCGAAATCTAATTGTTCGACAAAAAATGTAAATGGTCAATTATGGTTCCTTGTCTTAATGTTTAAAGTGTGCGCACATTTGCTGATGATTTCATACATTCCCCTCTGAAACTAAATGAATAGACAGCGAGATAACGAGGCGGAGTGATGAGGAGAAACTCGCAGTGATCTCATTAAAAACTTGTTATCTTCACTTCTCAGTCTGAGCTCTCACTTCGCTTCTCTTGTCACACCTCCAACTCTCGCAGACAAGTACACAAATCATACACACACACACACACACACACACACACACACACACACACACACAAACTGCAAACATGCATGCAATACATATGCGCTCATGTGCATGTGAGCATTTACAGTGTACATACACACACTGAATGCAGATGGCTGCGATTACTCACGCCTCAGTAACACTGTAAAAGTCAGGCACATTCTCCAACACTTTAATAACATTCCTGCCTCTAACCACAACATCTCACCACACACACACACACACACACACACACACACACACACACACACACAAAGTTGGGTATTAGACTGTAATATAAAAATGAACGGAATATAAGTGGATTGAAGTTGAGTAAACATGAGGTTTACGGAGCTGATTTAAATTTTCAGTAGTTATACAGACACCTTTATGGTTTCGGAGCACCAGTATAAACGAGTGATTCGATGGACTGTACGAGGGGAAAGGAAAATAAATTCCTGAACAAATACAATCAAAAATGTATCTACTCTGCCTCCCCATCATCACTTCCTCCCTTTCACACCTGCATTTCTGTCCGACCCGTCACTCCTCTCCCTCAAGCACTCCTTTCATCTGCTCACTACCTTGTTTGGCCACCTCGGCTTCCTTCAGAGCGCTGATGACTGGTAACCATGGCGATGGCAGCTCAGGCCCAGTCCTCTTGACCTGGTTGAGGTGGCTGAGGGCGGCGTACAGCCCGGAGTTGGCCCCGCCGCGGACGCCCGCCTCCTGCTGCTGCTGCTGCTCTGTGTAGTACATCTCCAGAGCTGCCGGGGTGCAATGCTTCTGCTGTTACAGCAGGAAGATAAACACGTCTTGAACAACATAAGTCCATTACAGCAGGTCAACAGTATGTTTGTTCCTGAAATTCATCACTTATTGGTTATTTTTACTACAGTAATAATGATTGACACACTAGTCTAGGACATCTTTTATAAGTACATGAAGAGATTTCAGGAGACTGAAAGTGTGCATTGATTTTTTTGAGTCCTTGTTGAAGAAAATGGGAATCATCAATATGTTAATGATGACACACTAAGTGGTAACATTTTACAAAAGGGAACACAACATTTTTCAGTAGTTACCAGGGAATAAATGAGGAACTAACTGCTAGTAAACAATTAGTTAACGGACAGTTTTGAGGAGCTCCTAATCAAATTATAGAGAGTGGCTAATGATTAATTAGCCACTCCGTATTATTTAGGAAACAAATGTTAATGAACTAATATGTAAACATTGTTTGTTTATCTGTGAACACTTACAATGGTCCTTTACTTAAAGCATAGTTTGTGATTACTTCTCAATAATGCACTAACGGCACTTAACCAATAACAGATCATTACTTCATTATTACCCATAGAGGTCTGGAGGATGACATATTTTTGTAGGCCAACAGAAAGTTAGCATTACACTGGTTCCCTCGACTAAAAGCAAATGGGATATTTTCCATTAACTTTCAGTCAGTTCCCATTGGATTTTTCCCAAACGTGTAAGGTGATACTTACAGGTTTTGTTCAGCAAGATAATCTTCACAAATGAACTCCTCTTTTATGATTAATGAAGCGTAAAGGCAATCGCCAGAAGCGAAAAGCTAACTTAAGGCTATAAACAAACTACACCACGGTCAGAAGAGCTCGAGAATACACAACAAGGCTGAACTACAGGCTGAACTACAGGCCTGTTGACATTTTGTATTGTCATTTAGCTACTTGTTATCAACCGCCTTCTTTAAGACACTTGAAAGTTTCAAAATTCACGAAAGAGGTATTTACTGATTTAAGAAAACGTTAAAATCCCCTAAGCTTGTGTTAACCACAGACCTTATTTCAGGCAAAAAACCCATCCATTGACTCTGAGACAACCAGAACCAGAAGTACAAAATTGCTAACTCATTTCCAGCTTTTAGGACTCATATCTGCAGCACTCTATTAGTTTCTATTTTTGTGTCTCCTCAAGTAAAGTGGTGCACCATACTGAGTTGTTCGCACGGAATCATTACCTTGTTCCTTGTAAAGTGTTCCCGAATAAGTTCTCAGGGATTGTTTATTCATAGGGGTCTCTGTCTAACGTCATGTTAGACTATATTCAGGTCAAAGTAATTGGAAATGATCCCATGTTGTACGATACAGATTGTCACAGGTTATGTTTGTCTTTGCGTCCTTTGGGGAGAAGTTCCTAAAATTACATCTCAACTGAAGAAGCTTTACAGAGGTGAAAATAAATCCAAGTTCTTTCAGATGGTGCTGGCAGTGTTGACAATCCCAATGTAGTTAAAGTTTACAGTAATAATACACCACGGTTGCAAGGTTAATTTAGGACGAGCCTTCACTTAAGGAAAAAACACGATGTGCAACATCTTTAAGCTCAAATTAACTTTTGAGGAGGGTGAGTGTGTTCGAGACAATGTGGGTGAATTAAATCAAACAAACTGGGCGTCCATCCTGTTAATGTTATGTTATGGAAAGAGCCCACTGAGTTGTGTTGACCTCACAAGCGTTTCTCTTCCGAGGATCCACTACCTGACCTTCCCTCTCAGTGAGGAGTCGAACCTCTGAAAAGCGCAGCAGTGATTTTGCCTCCCTCCATCCTCACTCCTCTTTTTATGTCTCCAACAACGCATTAGCAGGAAAAAATGCTGAAAGCAACTGTAACCGGCAAAAACTTCAAAAGCCTTGCCGGAAGGTCCCCCCCTCCCCCCTTCCCTTCCTTGCTTTCCCCCTCACTGTTAAGCCTTTAATCACAGTTTAGTCACGCTCAGCCCTAATTAAAGACCCCTCCGATTCACAGGCGGGCGTCCCAATCTCTGCCTGACCAGAAAGCGGGCTCTGTAGCTCCCTCCTTCTCTCTCTCTCTCTCTCTCATTTCTTATGTGAGACAGGCTCTTTAACTAACATGCGTGGCAGCGGTGGCTCGCTACACGATGCCTCCAAGGTGTCGTTGGGAGATAATGAGTTTGAGTTTCCAGCTCCAGTTTTCAGAGAATCCTCCCGAAGTGACTGATGTGAGGGTGTGCCGAGAAACAAAGCACCAGCTGCGTAGTAGACTGTGTAAGTGCCCTTTGAGTGGGTGACGCACAGACTACTGCAGGCTGGATAATGAAATAAGAAGTATGTGATATCGAAGGACGAGACTATTACATGAGTTGGTTCTGCTGTTCTCTGCTGTACTGCAGGAAGATTTTATTTCTCTCCCTAAATCATGTGAATCCACGTTCATCCATCCGTGTGTGGTATGCACATTCAACTTTCTGAAAGGATAGTGAAAATGAAATAAAAAATGCCATATGCTAAGCAGCGTTTTAATGACTGTGTATGTGAGCTCATCTATGTGTGTGTGTGTGTGTGTGTGTGTGTGTTCATGCTGCCTACCTTAAGGATGAAACCCTCTGGGCAGGTAAGCTGGTCGTACCACATGGCTTTGTACATGAGCAGGAGGAGCAAGCTGGTCAGGAAGGCCAAAGTGATGAGGATCAGGCCTGTGATCTGAGCAACAACACACACACGTGAACACACACACATGTACACCACTTCAGCAACAAGTGCCTTCAATACTTAACCTTTTGGGCCCTAGACGATTTTTGGACTAATTTTCAAAAATATTTTACACATATGCAAAGGGCCCTGCACTCCAACTACAAGGTCTATGTGAACCATTGCAAAGAATTCTTAACACTAAGAAGGGTTTGCTCATATGATTTGAGTAAATAGGTTCTATAAATTACTGGTTAATGGCTGCTGAAGATGGAACACAGCCCTATGTCAAATTCGTATGGTGAGAAAGCACTATTATTCATAATACTATATTAAATTAGGCAGAGTAAAGCCTAAAACCCACCCACCATCATAGCAAATGATGGCAGTAGTCACCCACAAAAGAATTTGAGTGAATAGAGTGAAGTAGGCCAGAGCAAGAGACATAAACGTGTACGAGAGGTCACGAGAGGTCGTCATGTGAGAAACAGCCTCTCCAGCTGTTCCATTGTACTTTTAAAAGCTAAATAACTATATATTTAACTTCCTTTATCCTTCTACATGCACAATCTATCACATACAGCAGTTAGAAATCATTTTGGAGAGCTGGAACCGTCTCCAAAGCTCTCCAGGCCGGCGAGCTACGGGAGGATTGCGCAATAGCTGGTGTGTATTGGGCTGTTGCAGAGCCCCTGGTTGGTCGATTTTCGTAAAAATCCGATCTAAACCGAAGAGCCGGCGCGTAAACACCCGAGACTGCCTTGCTGCAAACTTGTCCCCCTGCGTGTGTGACCCCCCTTACTTTGTTTCACAACATTTTTACAACGGAAATGGACAGCAGGAGCCGTTTCTGCGGTCAAAAAGGAGTATAAGGACACTGTTTGATGATTTTGCTTCAAAACTGTGAGTACCATCCCATAATTATTTGGCTGAGTTATCGTTGCTGGGGGCTGCTGTCCCCCCGGTCAACTTTGAAGGGTTTCCCAGAGAGGGAATTGGAGATGTGGGTTCGAAGCGTGCTTGAATGCTACGGCTAATAACTACATAGCATTCGGCCGGCCAGTTGATTCGCGTCTTTTGAGGCCAAATGAACGCGAAAAAGTGACGATATTTAGCACGAGGCTAGGAATGTTGTCGTAGATCGTGTTTTATTGTGTTTTGAGTGTGTAATGATTAATACACATTCGGAGATCAAGTGAGCATTAATGGAAGCGCGGCACTGCATGTGGGATTGACTGAAAATAAACTACAGTGTGTGTGATCATGGTAATATGGCAAACATCAGCCAGTGCAATTGTTTGGCTTATTTTATTGTCTAGCTAAAATTAAATTGTACTGATACAGCATATGCACTGTAAATAATTTCTCCTGTGTTCTGCTTTGAGAAAAAAATCTGAATCCTAAAGGGAGACATTTTTATTGAATATTTTTTCGGCTCCTAATGGCGCCCGTAGTTTAGTACTATCAGGCTTTGGATACACAGTTAATACTTGTAAGTGGGATCCATCCATTGTTGGTTTTTGTCTTTTGATTTGGAACATGAGCCCATTCACAGACTTCAGGTTGTTGTTGTACCTTGGCTTTGTCTGAAACATCACTGTAGAAGTTGATATTCAGCTTCTTGATATTGGGCATGTACAGCTTGTTCTTCTTCTGCTGCAGCTGATATTGTGTCGACGTCTTCACAATGACCTGAAGCAGAAACAATGCACATGTTATTGTAACTGAGACCTGCTAATTATCTGTGATTTGTTTTACATTATGGTTGATGGATGATTTTGTCCCCAGAGTTCAGCACAGGTTGTGACCCATTGAAAATACAATTTCCCATGTCTAAAAATACACGAGCATCATTTGCAAAGGCGGACAGTTTTAATCGATACCTTACAAACACATTTGGGAGCTACAAAGGTTTTTTTTTATGTTAATGTTTCAGCAACATCTAATCAGCCTGTAGAACATCCTGTGCTACTGAGTGCTTCATCCAACAAAAATATGATTGTGAGAGCTTTCCTCTTGCATTATGCATTCAAAAGGTGCCCGCATTGCGTGGGCTGATGCCAGGGTTTGAACCTGGGACGGTAGGTAACGGAAGGTGAATACAGCACTCTCACTGTTGGGGCTTTTGCTTGGAAGGTAAGTATGCCCACGTGAATTTTAATGGTGTTTGTCCAGACGTGTTCTGCAGCGACTCGTAATCTGTTAGCTATTTCCGTAATGCACTAAAGCATGGTTTGTTGTGGTCTGCGAGCAACTAAGAATCACCGTATTTTAGAGAAAAACAAACATAAGTAGGGAGGCACATCAGCAGACTCACAAACACTGACCTAATAGGCCGCACTTACCTTGTCTGCGAACGGCTGCTGCAGCTGGTTGACCTCCAGGGGTGTGATGAGGGGGATGTTGTCAAAGCCGTCGTCCGCAGACGGCTGCTTCTCCAGTTTGTCAGACAGATTGCTGCCTAGCTTCACCATGGCTGCTTAGGTGCCCGAAAATGCCTGGACAGATCTGGAGAGCGGGACAGACAGCTCAGGTCAGACTGACTCAAACTGTGTGCCTTGTAACCAAATATGACAGCGCTGCTTGTAGCTCAAATCGAGGACACTGCCAGGGCACGAAAGAAGATGATAGTGTGATGAGGAAAAACAGGACCATAGACAGTATATAAGAAGGACAAGAGTAATACAAACCACAGAAAAAGTAGAAGAGAATAAAAAAAGTATGTCTGATACCGCAAGAAATAAGACTGATATGCAATGTCGGCCTGTTGGTTCATCTATTGGATGTATTAACGTGAAATGTTGTACAAAGATTCATGTCAACCTCAGGATGAATAGCATAACTTTGGTGATCATCAAGTCAATATTTTCATTTGTTCAATATTTATATTTTCTGCAAACCTCATGGCATTCCCCATCAGCCTCAGTTGTACTTTGAGTTTAGTGTTAATTAGCAAATATTAGCATAGGCTACTAACACACTAAACTAACTAACTAATGCTAAACATTATACCTGCTAAACACCAGCATGTTTGCATTGTCGTTGTAAGTATGTTGGCATGCTGATGTTAGCATTTGCTGTCGATTCTTTGACTTGTTAGGTGGTTAAATCAAACACTATCAATACATAATGGTAAAGAAATAACAATTCTGTGTTACGGTAGTTTATGCTGGATTATTTTCTGTCCGACAGCAGTGACTTTCTGGAGTCTTTGCTGGTTGCCTGGCAATTGCTCAGAGCCAATGATAACCTAACGTAAGTATCAGAGGAGCTGGTATGTGGATTTCGTTACATTTGGACAGAGCAAAGTTAGCGTGTTCCCCAGTTTCCAGTCTTTACGCTAAAATAAACGACTTGCAGTAGCTACAAATAAGAGAAGGATATGAATCTTCTCGTCTAGCTCTCAGCAAGAAAGCAAGTCTTTCCCAAAATGTCTGAGTATTCCCTTAATAATTGATTTATTAAGTAAGTGGAATTATATTTATATATCATAAAGTTGTGGCATATTTAAGTGACTTCAGACTTGCATCCTCATAGGGATGCTTTCCTCTTGTTTGTGCAATACAACAATCTAAAGTAAACATGTTTCATAACCACTGGGTATACATAATATTGTATACATCAGCCCCATCTCTTCCTCCAAACTCTTATCTTTAATGTTTAGAATCGACGTGTAAATCCAACGCGCCACCAACACGGCGCCAGACGCCTCTCTGCTCTGATAATGATTCTATTTTCTCGCCTCGATCAAATGATCATCTAAATGTGGAGGAAAGAGGTGAGGATCCACTCATCTCATTCACACAGTGCAACACAACACCTTCCCTCAGCCAAGGACCCCACAGGCCCCAATGACGCCAGTGACTCACAATGATGATACACTCACTAGGAGGCAAAGAGCTACAGTTTCTATGCTGCAGGAGACATCCCTGATGTGTTTTTGATAAAGGAGATACAGGATTGTTAACTAAGGCTGCAGGACACATCCATGATCAGCTAAAGAAGGAAGTATACTCTATATTGTTATTAAGTGGAAACCTTGAACCAAATTAAATTCCAGACATTTGAGATTTTAGACTCAGATTACACGAGACCAAGCCTACAAACAGATAATACTGGTGCAAAAATGATCACCTCTAAATTGGCAAAAAGACAAAGACGTATCTTGATAAAGAATCTGTTCTTCTTTTTTAAATTTTCTTTAAACTTCAAGCAGTTAAAGAGCAGTATTTGTCATCGGAGGAAAAAAATAGATCTTAAGTGAGTATAATACTCAAGACCTACATAGACTACTTGTTGTCCTTGGTGAGTGGGTGGCTAAAGTGGTCATCTGTGCTGCCGACCAATTTTTTCCTCCCAACAGTTGGAGGGAAGTGTGGATACGATGAATCATCCTGAATCTGTGATTAACAAATGAGCCGAGTGTTGCTGTCAAACACTCAGTGTTCCCACACTCTGACAGGAAATGAGTCCAGCAGAAGAAAGCCGCAAATTACATCTTTTAAATGCACATTTTACCTACAATTTAAAAAAAACGATGGCATGATTATAGTTTAATTCATCGGCCCACAATCTGGCATATACTAATCAATTTAACAGGACAGGGAGGACACAGCTTTCTGAAGGTGAAGACGTGCTGTGTTATGAATAGGTAAGAGTGGGCTGTTTATGCGTGCCTCTCAAGTTCTTCAGGGTTCACTGGTCATGCATATCTGAACTTGCTGCATTGGAGACTGCTGAGGCAAGATATACAGGCTGTGTAGCAGGAATCAGAGAGCAGGGATGCAACAGCAGCACATGACATAGAGAGAAGCCTGATTAAACTAAGTTTCTGTCGAATTAGGCTGCGGATCAGAATATGTTATCCGGTGAAGCATGTTTTTGCGTACTTGTATTATCTTAAATGTCACACTATACATGAGCTGCGGACTTAACTAATGTATCCATAAGCCCTGAGGACAATAGGCTGAATGCGTATTTAATTGTAGCCGTTTATGTAACGTGACGGTATAGCGCAAATTGCAACGCAATCCAGCGTGCCACAGAGACAGCACCATACAACACCCGATTAAAAGATGCGATGCTTGTCCATTTATTCACTAAAGCAGA
The DNA here is from genome assembly GCA_032191485.1 of Leptoclinus maculatus. Taxonomy (NCBI): domain Eukaryota; kingdom Metazoa; phylum Chordata; class Actinopteri; order Perciformes; family Stichaeidae; genus Leptoclinus; species Leptoclinus maculatus. Next base: position 10,895,464 of record JAVDOI010000009.1, read on the forward strand.
TGAAAAACCATGAATCACTGGCACTAAATCACTTCATCACGTCACGAGACGAAACACTCTCCTATGGGTAGAATTACGCAGCGGTACAGTCTCTCTCTACCCGCAAACACGTGTGTCTAATGCACAAAATACCGGCTGCGCACTCAGAAACATAACAGTAGAAAAGAGAATATAAACTCACTGTGGTTTCTCTGTGCTCGCTGGTCGTCTGTGGACGGAATCGGACCTCACTGATGCTGCTGACGGGGACTCGGTGTGAACGCCGGTTGCCGTGGTGATGTGTGATTCACGGTAGCACTGCGCATGTAATTCAGCCCTGGAGCGGCTCGGTCCTCCGGAGGAAACTGGCTGCTCGGTGTGAATGCGCATCCCACCGCGGCTCGCGGGGGTTGTGGCTGATCAGGAAATTGCGTTTTGTCTGTGGGAAATAATCATATCTCGCTTTATCTGAGTGTTTGTCCTCAATGCGGTAAGACAGGGCCTTGAGGTCTTGTTTGTCTCTGAGTGCGTTAAAAGCCACATATAGCTGTTATTTAATACCTGCACAGAATTGGAGTGCTCTTTATATCTGTAATTCGACGTGTGCACATGGTAACATGACATCAATAAAATAGGAGACAATGACGCAATTGTTTAACGTACAAAACCAGATAAAATAGCCAGTATACCATATCTTAGTGTGCAAATGACTCAACCCAAAATAAAATACAGTGGCAATGCAACATAGTTCCCTTAAATGTCCTCTTAATTTGCCTCTACGTTAGATAAGACAATTTTAGGACAGCAGCATGTGTTTATGTGCCTGCTGACCTCATGGTGGAAAGTAAAGTCAGCTACATTTACAGAGGTGCTGGACTTAAGTTCAGTTTTGAAGTACTTGTACTCGATTTGAGTATTTGCATTTACTTTTACTTCTAAACTACACTCCGTTTGAGAGCGAAATGTTGTGCTTTTTAATACGCTACATTTATTTAATAGCTTTAGTAGCTGGGGACATGTAAGACCCCCTATTTTAGCATTTCTAATTAGCATTATAAACATGTAATACATGGTCTATAACACACTATAACAAATAAGCGGATATAGGGATATTTTATCAGTGTGTTTATTAACAGACATACACAAAATATTTGTCACCAATTGAACTTTTCCTATGAAGACATATTTAATATTATAACAACAGTGTTTACTGTCTTTCATTATCTGTTTATACAACAGAATCCACACCAGCCTAACATTGATATGCTTACAACAACACTATAGTGTTGTATAAACCAAATATTGATACTACTTATGAATGCTAACTAGGGGGACTTGAGGTAAAGTGTTGTCCTGGCTACTTTACAAATTCAGATTTTACATACGAAAGTGATTAACTTGTAAAAAAAAAAAAACATTTTAACTTTCCAATAGTGTAAATAAAATAGTTTTACGTAAATTAACATTAATATTCTGCTTACATATTCATGTGTCAGTAAAAATATTCCAATAATATGATATAACTCTCTCCATTCTGCATAATAAGCACTTTTACTGTTGATTATTTTGGAACATTTTGCTATTGAAACCTCTGTACTTTCTAGCATTATGAATTTACTTTCACTTGTAATAGAGTGTTTGAGGTATTGCTTCTTTAACTTAAGTGACAGATTAAATAGTTCTTCTAATTTAAAATAAAGTTCGCCAGCTGCATGAGTTTGTACATCAAAGGCCAGCAGACAAGGCACAGCTCAGTTGCCTTTGACCTACCAACAGATATCCCGTGACCCAGGTGACCTGAGGAATCTTCAAAGACATATTCAAGCATTTGTGTATTTCTGGGTTATTGACTCTTGAAACAAAGGTTTCTTGCTGTGAGGAAGAGTTAGGAGGAGCATCTCAAGGGGAGGTTTTTGTTCCGTGGTGATGCACCTCTCTCAAGTGAAGGTGAGAAGGAAGTGATGCATATGCAGAGGTGTGTGTCAAAGAGAAGAGATGTATTTTTGAGTATATATTCATACGTGTGTGTGTGTGTGTGTGTGTGTGTGTGTGTGTATGTGAGTGTGAGACAAGCCTATGCTGAGAGAGAGAGAGAGAGAGAGAGAGAGAGAGAGAAAGAGAGAGGGAGGAGAGAGTGATGTGTGTGGAGAATGAGTGGGAAGAAGGAGCCAGGCTCGTCTGCAGATTTAGATCAACCTTTTCATGGAAAGAGGACCCATGCTGTTTTCCTCTTTGGCCGTGGCTGACTGTATGAATTCATTATGCCTTTAGGGGAGCACTCGTCCAAAAATCAGCACTGAAACCCCCGCGCCCCCCTGCCAACCCATCAATTGGGCCTACATTTATTATTTTGACCTTTCCTTTGCGGGGGAGTGACATCAAAGTGGATCCTCGGCTAGTTCCTCTGTAAGGAGACGGAGGTGTCATCCTCACAGTGTGAGAGGCAGACTGCCGGCCTGCGCTGGTTTTGTTGTCAGTGAAGAAGAGAGACGGAGTCTGGGTCAACATAATTAAAATGAGAATCAATTTGGTTGCGGTGCGTGGAAGGAAAACTGGGTGAAACCAGGCGTGTTAATGTTTGGGCTTGTTTGTTTGTGAACTTTGAAACATTCAGATGATTTGATGATTTCGCAAATTCAAATTTGGTATTTGAAATAAATATTACTCTTACAACCTTACATAATCATGACCAATCAAACCTATGGTTATATGTGTTTGTATCTGTTTGATTTATATCAAAATATTCCTTATAACAATAATAATATTAGCATTTGTCACATTTGTTCCATACAAAGCATTACAAAAATTCACCTACAATCGAAAAACAAATCATTGATGTTGAGTCAGACAATGTCATTAACGGTCATTTAAAGACCGTTTAGTAACTTAGAGGTCTAAAAGTTTTCCTAGGATGTCCTATAAGAGAAAAAGCTCTCCTCCTGTAGATACCCAAGAGCACCAAAACTATTTTGCAGTAAATTGGTTTTGTAGTTTTGACATTTGAAGTTCAAAATATCAAATGAAAAGAACAATTTAAAGTGGTGAAATCATTTAAATGGATTCCTTTAATCAGATGTTATACCATCACCAACATAAACAGACAGTTCTTTCTAAAAGTTGTTTAATTTAACAAACCCTAAGTACCAACATTTCAACTAACTGTAGATTTGAAGCTTTTGTGTTGTTTTATTTGAGGCAGAGCGGTGATGATCTGGTTAAAGGAAGAAGAAGAACAGACGGTGTTAGTGTTCACCATAAACAATGTAAGCACAGTGCTTCCTTGTGTCTCCAGTGTTTTCTTACAGCCATTAGCTTCCGTTGATATAAAGTGTATGAAGACCACAATGTTTAATTTAATCCAAAAAAGACAACAATTTTTTAACTTAAACTACCAATTTAGATTTGAACTCTAAATAACACAAATACACGTTTTGTAATGTTTTAGTTCAGTTAGATGATGTTCAAAGCCATTAGCTTCCGTTGATATAAAGTGTATGAAGACCACAATGTTTAATTTAATCCAAAAAAGACAACTATTTTTTAACTTAAACTACCAATTTAGATTTGAACTCTAAATAACACAAATACACGTTTTGTAATGTGTTAGTTCAGTTAGATGATGTTCAAATACGGTATTTTCTTTAAAAGTTTGGGGGGAAGTTTTGTTCCTTACTTTATTTAACTGCACGTAAAAAAAAAAGCTTTGAGACTGTAAAGAATATATATGTATATATAGTTCTAGAGCACATCTAAAGACCATTATACATTATACATGAAGAAACCTAAGGTACAAAGTCTCCAACCTTAATATAGGGATACACAAGACTCTGAAGTGTAGCTCAAAGAGATCTGCAGCAGGACTGGCTCTGTACTGGCTGCTCGGCTTTCCTCTGCCATCCGACCTTCAACCATCTCTTCTCTGGCTCAACGGAGCACCAACTATCTTCCCTTCTCAACAGAAAACTCATGTATTAAACAACATCACCCTCCTCCCACTGCATAATGTAGCATGCTCTCTAAATATATCTTAAGTTTAATTCTGTTTCTTTCTCACTCCTTGCTTAGACAGTACGGTCACACCATTATTAAAAGAAAACCAAGGTGGCTATTGCCAGCATTATCATCTCTTATTTTGTAGCACTCAAAACTCAAAATACCAGTAAGAACATCAGTGAAACACCTGAAGATGCGTGGTCATAAAAATAGTACAACACATGTGTAAAGTGTGAAGTGGCTTCTATAGTCTATTACGACAGAGTTCCTAAACCCTCATTACAATATGATTTATTATTCTATTTTCTTATCAAAAACAAAACAAAAAGTAATTATGCTTTATCAAAGAATCCTAATTGGTTTGCATTCATTTTAGTTTTTTTGAGTATGACATTTACATTTTCACACTTTGAAATGAGAATATATTTCCACTTAATAAAACTAATAGTTCCGATTGATTTGCTCTCCACTTTCTGTCTGCTGTATATTTTGTAATTCACCTCATCATGTGAGCAGCAGTCACTGACTTTATTCTATTAATTGTAACCTGGACAGTCAGATGTAAAAATGTACTGTACTGAGTACATTGTTTCGGTTAGTCTGGGTGATGTTAAATAAAGGATCCAAACATAAAAGTGATACATTAAATATGAGATGACTGTAAATCTTCACATATTGTGTTCATACAACAGAAATGCTGTTTCGTACTTTGTCAATGTTTGTTTTTAATCAATGTCAAATGCTTTACCAACAGGGCCATCTAGTGTCTGACTAGCCACATAACCACTGCAGTAGAGGCTGAGCCCAACAACAGAGATTGAGTTTCTGTCTCTTGACTTGTAAGAACTGTCGGTGCAGGTTTTACTATCAGATGGATGAGCTGCAACAGATCTCACTAAAAGAGTATAGTTCAACCACTGAACATGTTCAGTGTGATGCAATTCTGGATCAGTTGGTAAATCTATTCCTCACCAACAGATGGCAACACCACATCAGTGACAAGAATGATGTAACATGGGACTGTGTTTCCTTCGTTAGATAATTGGACATTTGATAATGAACAAATTATAGTTTGTTGATGTGAAAATTCAACTATACATTAATACATTTTCAGTGAATGTTGAATGATAATAATAAGTTGAAGATTTAGATATCAGGTATTTTTGATGAAGACGTTATTTTTCAGTCAGTGTTTTGTACCCATGATGCGTTTGTTAGGAACTTTTAAAGGTTTTGCTACGCACTACAGATGGCAATGTTTAATGAATTATATCTTAGCAAAACTGAGATAATACTTATCTCAAAGGATTCTAGCACTCGTTGGCAGGAAGGGCAAGACAAGGGTGGGGATAGGTGCCACGTTTCTGGTCCAAGGCCGAACGGAAAGCGAGAAAGGAGATGGTGGTGTGAGAGGTGACAAGCATGGAGGAAGAGTGCTATAGGATCAAGACGGTGTCGCAGGGCCGACAAGGAGACTGGACAACCTGAGACAAGGTTGTCAACCGGAAGATCAATTGATCAGACTTTTGGCAGATCCCAAAGGCTACGAACCCACACCAGTGGTTCAGGAACAAGGAATGCTGCTTGCTCTGCAACGCTCCCAATGCAAGCCTCCAACAGATCTTGTCAGGCTGCAAAATGGCATTTTCTACAGGTGGTGCCATGACCAGGTGCTGAAAACGCGGGCCGAGGGGCACAGACAGGAAAGCAGGGGATGTTCACCACCGGTGGAACACCACATCTACTTTGTCGAGGGCACGTGGAGGTAGAAGAAACACCGGGCAAAGAGAAATGCCAAGGCTCTACTGTGACCAGGAGTGGAATATGAGTCAATCTTGACAAACAGCTCCAGTTGCCCAGCGAGATTATCACTATGTCTCTCCGTGCTGACACATGATGGAGGAAGGGATTGAGGCGTGGAGTCTAAAAGGTTTTAACATGTCACAGTAGGAAAAGCAACAGTGTAAATAAAATGAATAAAGGCTGAATTCCATTTGGCTTCTTCAGTTTCAGGGCCTTGGTAATGTGCATTGTCATTCATCGACAATTTTCACATGTTCATCAAGTACATTTATCTTTCTGCCCCAGCTGAGGTCATGGCTCACATGGTTGCATCATGTGTTGATGTTAAAATGTGTTTATTAACACCTTTGACTGGAATTCACCTGTGGTCTAACGTGTTATCAGACATTACAAAGTGTGAACATGTCCCTCTGGTATACAACACAGCTATCAACCATGACATTTGTTTTTTTATGTTGAGACTAATTTATCCTCTGAGGTACTGATGTTCACCGTACTGAGTTAATTTGTTTGTGTAATATCTACACAAAACCTAAATCATACTGCACTATGTTTTCACATAGTAATTTGGTTTTACCAATCATTTTTTGTTTTGTGTTTTTACAGATGTGAAAAGAGTCATTTTTCACCACACTACATTTCGCTGATGGTTGTAAAATATAAAATATTCTAAATGGTTAAATTACATTAAACCAACCAAATGTAAATGGGGACATTATCGCAAACTCATCGCTCTTTAAAGCTGGTTTATTTAACACTGAACAGTGAATGTTCTTCAAACTGCTCAACAGTGAAGTATATTTACTGGTACATGCTTAAGCAGAACCTTAATTTGCGATGGATTGTGTTTCCATTACTGTATTGCCACTTGTAAAGAGTGAATTGTTGCAATTTCAATCAACTAATCATATAGTTAACAGAGTTTGTTTTTATGATTTGACACATTGAATACACATTTTATTAATCAATTCATTAATATTTTATCTTTAGCTTTTGCCACAAAATGCAGCAAATTCAGTTCAGTGCACCTTTTGTCTCGTGTTTTGTCTTTGTACTCGGCTCATTAAGTTGAGAGCTAAGCGTTGTCCAGAGTTAGGGGGCTCGTCAGCGGGTGAAACAACCTCAGATTCACTCTCGTCTTGGAACAAGCTTTGTCTGTTTGGCATTTCGCTTCACTATATTTGCATTTTAATCGGAGCTGTGTTCTCCAATTTTGTATCTTCCTCCTGGAAGCGTGCTTACGATCTGCCACCTGGTCGCTAAGAGTCCCAGAAACTTCCCGAAGCCAACAAAATAAGCAAGTGCAGGCAGAGGGCAGGGACTCTGCAGATACAGATAAAAGTTAAAAGGGCCTATATTATAATAATAATTAACAGTTTATTTGTATAGCACAAACAGCGTTACAATCACAAAGTACTAGGGCTGAAATAAATCCTCAGAAAACTTGATTTTTAAAAATTGTTAACCCCCCCACCCGGACACAGGTGTGCAGGGCTGCTAATTAATGGTGAACAGATTGAATTGAACAACAAATACGTGTTGAAACCGGCATGAGGAGAGCTAGCTAAACTGATGGCAGCAGGTGGGCAGGGTTGACGATATCGGACAGAATTGTCAACTTGTTACACTCTTGTTTCCATCTTTAATCTGACATTACCTCCACTCAGTGGCGGGCCGTGCATTTTATACCCAGGCCTTCACTGCTGTCATGCAGCTGAAATACCACCTTATAACCACATGATGGCGCCACAGCTGTTATTCATTTCTAAGGCTGTAACTATGTACATACTCGTATTAAACCGTTCCGTACGAGGCTTACAATATGTTTGAATAACGCTAGAGCATTTGGAAAATGCAGAAGCTTAAATTCAGGAAAATATAATGTTTTCTGCGCTCATGCAGGACAGCGGTTCTCAGCTGGTCTGGCTGTGGGACCCACCATCATCCCTTAAGGCCCTGTCACACTATTGCGTATGAGAAAAACGTATGAGTTGCGTATGCAAATTTCCCGAAAAACTTTCATACGCACAAAAACACCTTGAAATTACCGAAAGTTTCGTATACTTACCGTATTGAACCTATGAGAAGCGTATGAGTAGCGTATCGCCAGCGATGGACAGCGAATGGCCAGCGTAAGACCAGCGTATGACCAGCGTACGAACTGCGCATGCGTGTTGGAGAAGAGCTACCTCCATCCTCTCTTGTTGTAGGTCCACGAAGAACTGAAGAAGAGCTCGAAATGGGAGTATATATATACACTTTCTCAAAACGCTGGCAGTACGCTGGCCATACTTCAATCAAACGCTAGTTGTAAGGTAAATACGTTACTCATTCGTCAGGCATACGTTAGAAGTACGTGAGTCATGCGCTAGCAATACGCTAGCTGTACGGTACACCTTCATGCCAGCGTTTGTCAGCGTATGACCGGCGTGTGTCGGCGTATGACCAGCGTACTCCACCTATGAGTAACGTACCTCTGAAGTAACTCTCGCGTATTCAGCGTATGCCGATCGTACGTCCGCACACGTATGCCAGCGTATGCATGAGTGATATATGCATGAGTGATATTTTTCACAAGCCGAGGTTGAACCGTCTCTTTAGGAGACCGTCTTATGATTTTACTTTCACAACCCAAACGTTTAACGTACTGCTCTGCAATCTCTTTCCTCGTCTCAGCCCCCTGTGTCACGGTGTGTGGTACTCTGCTGTTAAGTTTCGTTTCACGATAGTCACGTGCTCGCCCACTGACCAATCACAGCACACCCTGCACTTCGCGGCAGAGCTGCACATGGACATGTAATGATGACGTAGGTGTAGGCCGGCAAGTATGGGGGTAGCGGCTGCTGACACTCAAAGAATACGCCCAACATGTCAAACTAAAGATCTGATTGGTTGAACACTATGACATTTGAGGTGCAAATGGCAAATAAATCTTTTGAATCTTGAATTACACTGTGCTTCTGCAGCTATAAAATATTGAACTGAACTCCACATCCTAATCAAACTGTGCTATTGCTGCGTAGTCACAATCATCAAGGTCCTGAGACCAAACCATCTGCAGACAGATAAACAGATATCTGTCCTGATCACTAATTAGTTGCAGCGGAGACTGGTCAAAGTCATCGTTTACCAGGCAGCAGAGGTAACTGTTGCTGCAGATCTGATGATACAATCACAAAGTTGGTCATCAATCTTTGTCCTAAGGTGTTCTTGTACCAAGTAAAAATATATATCACTCAATGCTCCATCGTGGTGTTTGCTACGGCCAATCCATGACCGGCACACAAGTCCAATAACAAAGCACCACTCGGGTTCAGATCGGGCAGGACTTTCCTCCCAATCAACCCCTTCCAGGTTGCTCCACTGTTTCTCATGTGAGAGTTGAAGTCTCCAGTAGAACTAAAGAGTCCAGAGGCAGTATATTCCCAGGACCCCAACCAGAGACTCTAAGATGGCCGGATTCAGCCGGGGGCTTGAGTCCCCTTTTGAATTTGACTTTTGGAAACCAAGCTACTGCTATTGAAAGGGCTTGATGTGACTTTAACAAAACTTAGACAAAGCCTACAGTTTCGAGAAAATCCATCAATTACATGTAACTAATGTGCTGCTTCATGTCACGTGGGATAAAAAAGGAGATGGGAGGAATAGACTGACAAAAGCAGAGGAGGATGACTGGGGAGTTGAGGAAGGGTGGATTGGCGTCAGAGATAAGTGAGCTGCACTATGTCTCGTACGTTCAGAGAGCTGCTGGAATTCAGCAGGTTCAGGTCATCCCCTGCTCTGAGCACTGCATGATGGACGGCCTGGAGGGAGCAGAGCTCTGCTACCCTCAGCTTCTCAACTCGTCCTGCAGGGGTTTAATGCGTCCTCGCACTGAGACCGTTCTCCTCTACACGCTGCTCTTCTTTATCACTGTGCTCACTGTCGCTCTCAACCTGCTGGTTATCATCTCGATCTCCCACTTCAGACAGCTTCACACCCCCACCAACCTGCTCCTGCTCTCGTTGGCCATCTCAGACCTCCTTGTCGGGCTGCTGGTGATGCCGGTGGAAACGGTGCGATTCATAGAAACCTGTTGGTTGCTGGGTGACCTCATGTGCGCCCTGTCTTACATTGTCGGCTTCAGTCTCACCTCAGCCTCTGTGGGGAACATGGTGCTCATATCGATCGATCGCTTTGTAGCCATTTGTTATCCTCTGCAGTACCCCATCCAAATCACTCGCAGCAGAATTGAGCTGTCTGTGTGTCTGTGCTGGGCCGGCTCGTTCCTCTACAACGGGCTGATTTTAAAGGACCATCTCAGGCAGCCAGCCAGACAAAACTCCTGCTATGGGGAGTGTATGGTGGTGATTAGCTATGTCTCTGGCACTGTCGACCTTGTGTTCACGTTCATCGGCCCCTGCTCAGTCATCCTGATTCTGTACATCAGAGTGTTTTTGGTGGCTGTGTCTCAGGCGCGTGCCATGCAGTCTCATATTACGGCGGTCAGGGCAGGTACAGTCACTGCAAAGAAATCAGAGAGAAAAGCAGCCAGGACTCTGGGTATTGTCATTCTGGTGTTTCTGATGAGTTTCTGTCCGTACTACTACCCCTCTCTTGCAGGACAGGATATCTCAAATAGTGCTTCATCTTGGGCCATCGTGTCCTGGCTGTTGTTTTTTAACTCTTGTTTGAACCCACTCATATATGCTTTTTTCTATCCGTGGTTTAGAAAAGCTATAAAGTCAATTGTCACCCTGAAGATACTTAAGCAGAACTCCTCTCAGGCAAATATGATTTAAAGTCACTCCACACTTTTTTTATGACCTACATCCCCTTACAAGTGAAATTGTCAAAAAAAACATCCATTCTACTTATGTATGTCAGCATGTTGTATAGCCTGTAAGGACCTTAACAGACTCCCAAAAGGTGAACTTTTTTAGCGTGGTTTGGGCTTGGTTAATGCACAAGGACTTTGTAATAAAATACTGTCATTAGAAGATAATAGAAGGCACAATTTAGTAACAGTTTGAAACTTACGTTATTTTTTCCTAGACAGTGGAGTATTGATATATAAAAAAAAAAGGTTCTAGCTCTGACTGTTGAGTTAAAATGTATATATTATTGTCTCAGAATTTCCATTTAAACAGAACTATTGAGGTACTGTGTGAATCATAAATTTCAGGATTCAGCAGCAATGCAAAACTAATGTCCAAACCATAACCACTTTATGAGAGAAATGTTTAACAGCAGACTGATATTTATGTCTCCCCTGGTTTAGTAAAACTTAACGCTCTTGTGATAGTAAAGCCTGTTTTCTATCAGATTAAGAATCTAGTTGGAGAAAGACTTAAATTGGATGAGACGAGCTGCATGTTCTGTAGAGATCAAGAACAATAAATGTGTTAACATTACATCTTGAGAAGCTTCATTATGTTCATTAAGTCTCTTATAGAAGGGACTAATCTGGAAGGAAAATGAATCTACAGGGAAAGAACAAAACAAACATTCAGATGCAGATATATTGTGTAAAGAAATTGCTTTGTATTTTGTTTGTGATGATGGTGTTTAACTAAACATAATGAAGACATTTCAGTGAAAATATAGTCATTTATTTGTGTAAATATAACTATAAAGAAATGTATATTTACAGTTTGGTTTAGTACAAAGTTATGTTGAAAACAAAACAAGTTTTAAAAAAAGAAGACATTTGATGCTGAAGTCATCTTCTGGACTGAGACTGGGGTCGTCTGACTTCTGTAATGTACAGAACAATCAATACATGAAACATACAAGCAGACAGCATTTTCTGGTTTTAGTCACTTGCCATTCATACATCTATTCATTTTCATTCTATGTATTAATACGTGTCAGTCTAATATACTTTACTCACATTTTTTACAAAAATATAAATATATAAAATGTGATCTTTGAAAAGCAAAACACCCTGGGAACAGATCTGGAAGGTGGCAGTTTTTAGGAAGCATATAGTAATGGCATGTAGGACATTTAAATGTGCATCTATGTAATGATGGTAGGTCTAATATGTGTGTAAATAAACAATAAGTACCAGGGATTTCATGTGGCCAAAAGTCCTCACAAGCTGGACACCGCGGCTCTGCTCTTCCTTTGAAGTATCTGGCCACACACGGGTTGTGTATTTTTATTCCACAAGCAGAATTCTCACAAATTTGGCACTAAAAAAAATAATGTTTTTATCAGATTAATACGGTGTACTCATTTTGTTAAGATCAGGTTTGTCACACATTAGCTGAACCAATGCAAAAGGGACTGTTTACAAAAGCAACCAACATCAATGCAAGGTAAAAAAACACAACATGAAACAGGAAATAAAAACTTGATAGAACTTAAACTGACAGGAAAAAACACAAAGACAGATAGCCATTACATATGAATGTGTTTTCACTGCAGAAACGCATAAAATCACATTATTAAAAGTGAATTATTGGTCATTCATATTTATGTTGTTACTCAAGAGCAAGTCTGTGTGACTTCCCTATTAAACTATATTCATAATAACTTTTATTCCTCAGATTCTTATTTCCAGACAGTTCAAAATAGTACAATTATCCAAATGTATTTATTAATTTATTTAAAACATTTGATTTCAGACTTTTATCGAATCGACACAGCAGATATCTGTAAAGCCACTGCCTTTAAATTATAAAATTGAGTTTCTAAATGACAGAACTAAATCTAATTAATTTCATTCAGGTATTTATCCCAGGGCACAAAGTATATAATAAATAACAGGGGGAACATTTACCTGGAAGGCGATGTTGTGACAGATGTGGCATACTTTGATTTGCTCCTGATACATTGCACGAATGTATGGCTCCATCTCTATAATACATCTGGTGGACAAAGTGTATTCGCCCCGTTTCTACATAAATGAACAGAAATCAATTACACACCGAATAAAATAAACAAACAAAGAGCAAGAAGTGTTTCAATACGACAGCAAAGATACTTTCATCTGGTTAGTAGACTTAAGTTGGTAGTGAATGTGATTTTAATTGATTTGAAAAATAAATCCACATTACAAATGATGAAAACAAACATATATGAACAAGTGTGTCAAAGCTACAATCATGATAGCCTAGCTTAAGACGGTATTGATTATTTCTATTAATTCTTTTTAGGCAGCAATCGTATTTAATATTTGACAACTTTCACCCCACTGAATCGCAAAACCCTCCCTCAGTAACCTTATTTCCCAACAGGGATCAGCAACACAGCCGGTTCACTTACAGCGGGTCGATAATAGACATCCCCAATATTAATCTTATTGAAAATGGCTGACTGAAATAAAGCCAGATTAAGTTGAAGTCCTTTATGAAAGTGTCCCCAACTGGCGTCAAATGTGAGAAAAGTGCTTAATCGATGTTAAAAACATAGCTTTTTGTCCACACAAAAATAGAGTTAACAGTTTGTGGAAGATGGAGCAGAGAGAACATATCCTAAATTGTATTTTGACATCCTGTTGGAAACACCGTGTTTTACCTCACTGAGCCATTTGTCGTGCACGAGTCGGTTCAAGAGGTGCTCTGTCTCGCTCTTCTTCAGCTTTTTGGTGGTCAGGGTGTCGGCGCTGTTCAGAATGTCAGTGGAAGAGGCCGAGCCATTCTCAGAGACCACGATCAGGTCCATCTGAATCAGAGCAGCTCAAGTTAGCCACGACACGACACACTTTACACACTGAAGAAGGCAGAGCCCAAACATCTGTGCTAAAACCAGAGACATATACTACTACAAATGTAGTATTTTACTACAAGGCTGTTTTACAGGTTTGCATTACATCCATCTATAGTCATCTGATTTTTCAATTATTTTACTATTTTTTCATTATAGCCCAACATTTTTAAATATATGTCAGAACTGTGCTGAAAAAAAGCTTTGGACGTAAGTGATTGCAAAACGTCGATATGCAGGATTTCCTTCTGTAAATTTAACTCACCGTTTTCCTGAACAGCTCCAGCTCATTGTCGGCATAATCTGAAGACATTCTGGTGACAACAGTCTCAGTCATGTTCACCTGGACAGGAATTAAGGAAAACAGGGATTAACAAAGCCTCCTAGTGGTGGGCAGCAAAGCACCATCGGATGGGCTGCAGAGGTACTGCCAAATGCTTAGATTAAATACAAAAATATATTTATTTGGAAATTTACAAAGATAGCTATTTCAATGACCAGTTACGTGTGAATACCACCTCAACAATCACATCATCAGGTAGAGACGAACACATTTTTACTGTTTGCTAGCTAACAGTCCCTTGGATGCAGCGACACAAAATGGATCGGTTTTGAAATGAAAAGGTTATGTGGGAGACAACCCTGCGCCAGCAAAAGCGCCAAAGTGTCTGGTGAGGAAATATGACCCTGATTCATAATGACCGGCAGTGATAGTTGAGAGTACGCAGAATATTTATTGTGGTCATTACAGCCGACAGTGGCACAACACATATTTACAACCACATTTTTGGAAAGGTGGTCCTCGTCTTTTTTTTATAACAATCAGAAGATGGCCTTAAATTACAAGCGACTGACAACAGATATTACAGGTTTACAAATCAATTCACAACTATTATTATGACATTTTCAAATGTCATATACATTTCATCCCCCAATGAGCTACTCAAACTAATGATTAAAAAAAAATGTGTCGATGTATTTTGTGGCCATTAAAGCTGAATTAAGTGACCATTCATGATAAATGATCACAACATAATGTGGTTCTCAAACAGTCCCGATCAATCCCACCGCTAAATCACAGCTGCTATAAAAATGATTGTCCTTGATTAAATTAAGTCTCTGTGCATGTTTGCTTTTGCAGAACATGCAGGCAAAGCAACGTTTCACTTGTGACATAGTTGTGCTTCACATCCCCAGTTCTGTGTATTAGGGAAACAGGCCTGACAACGCAGTCCCAGTAGAAGACTTAAGCCCAAACTTACCAAGGCGTAGAACTGGTGACCGTTGTCTTCAGACATCCCTTTTCTAATCTGCATGAACATAGGCTGCAGATTTGAGTTGATGGCTTCAATGAAATCATCCAGCTTGTCGGGGGCGTGCTGTGCTGCAAAAAAAGGAAGAACATTTGTGAGAATCAACTCCTCTAATTATTTCTTGTGCTTTTCAACCCATATTGTATTGTCCACCATAGTGGAAATTTGTCTTTGGCTTCTACCAAGCACAGCAAAGGTACATACAATACAAATAACAAGACACACCATTAAAAACATGAACATAAAGTATACAATGGTGCTTTCTTCATTATGGAGATTTCAATTTCTGTCTAAATTAACATTTTCCTAATCAATTGTATAGTTAAGTATTTGCCCAAAAGCTTACATATTCCCAGAAAGTTGTGTTCATGAAGTTTATAAACAGTGTCAGTGTAAAAGGCAGTGGAAACATTGAGTTCAACTTCAAAAAGATGAAATAGTTATGCAAATGTGAAGTAGACAAAGGGTCTTATACTTCTACTGTTGCTATAAATCCTATGTCCTGATACAGAGGTGAACTCAACTTATTCTGGCTCAATCACATTACAAACCGCATATAAAATGACTCACTGTTGTGGGTTTCACAACAATATTGATAGAGCGTCCTCGCGCCTTGTTCATCAACGATGCCATTGGCCATCATGGTCTGTAGGAACCGTCGATGGCTGTCTCCCATCTGTCTCGACATGTCTCTGGACTGATGTAGACAAAACAGAGCGCAGATGCTTGCAGTGTTATACTTACAATATATTGAGAACTGGATATTAAAGTAAAGTACTGTTAAACACAAGCAATCACATTATCCAATGCACATAAAGACAACAGACGCCCAAGGAGTCACCATTTTTAGTGAAGGGTATTTAGCAAAAAACAATCCAACGGGTCACATTTCAGTATAGATTAAAACTGCAACTATGCTTCAATGTTAACCGTCCCTATGTATATTGTCGGACAGCTAACGTTAACAACCAAACAGAAATGTAACTTTACATAGTCATGATACATGTTTTCACAATGAAGACCATGGCCCAATAACTTACATCGGTGGCTAACTGAAGTACACAGTATGAAGTTGTGACTTCGTCTCGAGCTTTAACAGTTATATATTGGAAATGTAGCAAGCTGACGTTAATGCTACAGTGCTTCAACAACCGCACAGTAACGTTAGCTAAATTAAGCTAACCTAACCGCTAACTGTTGCTTACCTGTGCCAAGATTTAGTCGGTTAACGGTTGACCACGGATATTTGCGGTTTATCTTTCCAGCGAATTAAAGTTTGAATAATTAGCAGAAACGAGCTTCTAAAGTCAAAATAACTCGTGGACAAGTTTACGAACTACCCTCCTATAATCCACGCTTCCTGTTATTCTTCTTCTTCTTCTCCTCCGTGACGACTTCCGGTAGTTGGCGTGGTGAATTACCGCCACCTGTGCACCATTGTGCCACAAAAAAACAAAACAAACTTGCCAAACACTGAACATAATGTTGTTGTAATTGTATTCTCACCCATGCTTGTATTCATAGCTATGTAAACTCAACATCTCCACAATTCGCTTACTTGATGCTTTAGTGCTAAGGGGGAAATTAACAGCAAAATACAGAATACAATATTTTCATTTATTAATTTTAAATATATATATTTCCCATTCGTAAATGAATGCAAAAAAAAGATGGATGTCAATGAGGAATGGTGGCAATGTTAAGTTAATGTCTCTGGCAGAATTCAGAGTAATATAGTAATCAGGACAAATACAGTATCCGTTTAACTAATTGGCTTGCAGACACACTGTGACTTGTGACACACACCAGCAAATCAGTTTGGAAAGATTACAACTAGGTTGTTATAGCAAAGTTAAGTTCAGCTGTGTGCATGTGGGCCTCTGCAGCTCCTGTCTGTATTAAACCAGACACAGCTTTGTGTATTCAGTAGATTACAGTAGATAATAAATTGCAACTGTATATTTCTTAGTATTGCAATCTACATGAACTTCATTTTTCAAAGTGACTATTGTGCTTTAGTGCTGCTGAGAAACTGTGATTGTCCTATGGTAGCATCACAAGTTTAAGCTGTGAAATGTCCATTTTGAAGGTGATAATGATGTGCAATAGTTCACTGCAAGTATTCTTGCTATCTCGCTCGTCATGAGATTAACACAGCAGTGTGTGGACTGGGTAGGCACGTTAACAGTATTTATCCTGAACTTAATGAATTACTAGTTATAATAAGACAATGCATCAAGTGTTACAGTATTTGTGCTATGATCTAAATAAATAGTTCAACGTTGCCCAAAAAGCTTAGAGTGCTAATAGTGATTGTCAAACAGCAAACAAGATTTATTCTAAATGCTTTATTACACTAACAAATTAAATAAGAACATATAATACAAGGTGTCTGAGTCTTTGATTACAATATAGCCTATTATTAACATTATTTAAATACAGTATCCAATGTCATGTTTTACTGCAGCATGTAACCCTAATATTCCTCAACATTATCCCAAATCTTCTGAGGCTCTTCAGTTAAGAGTCAGTCAACTATTTCAAGTTCACAAGGTGTCAGAAAATAGACGGGTTATTATAATGGTGTTCATCATTATCAGCATGTTTACATGTGCCCCAATACCTTGATTCATGTGAAAGGCAAACCGTTTATATGGATATCCCAATAACCTCAGTTTACATAACCTGTTTGTTAAACTGGTCAATGTCTGAAAAGGTTTACCATAAACCTCCAGGAAACATTGTATTATCCCCCCACGAACCTGGACCAAAAAATTCATAAAAAAAAGAAAAAAACTGACCAGTAACCAGGTTTGTTATTTGGATTATGTTGACTCTTCTTTCTGAGGTACAGTGGATAAAAACGATTATGATGTTAAAAACACTATGAGAATTAGAGTACTGCCTGATTGAATCAAATTACTAATGTTTGTGCAAACACACTGATGTCGAGGTTGTGTTCGAGTCATTACTGAAGGGCCAAACACACCAACTTGATGAACTCGACCACTGTCATTTGCAGAGTTTACATTTCAAGCTCTCCTGACAGCACTGCCCCGTCCTTGCTTCTATTTTGTTGGAGAATCTCAGATTTGAGTTGTTTAATTACAAATCAGGAATGCCTTGGAGAGATTACCGTGACTTGTTGAAGTGCCAATGCTAAGTTTCATCTCAACATCTAGAACAATCAAATCAAGTTAACAGCAGATTTGCAAGGCAAAGGTTGTTCTTCTGTCTGTCCTTCAGGACCTTTCTGGAATAAGAAAGCAAGGTCTCGACAATGATCTCAGAGATGGAAGTATAGACACCGACATTAGCATTTTAACAATTATTCTATAGTGACATTTACTTGCTCACCGCATGAAAAAAAATAAAAGTACGATTGGGAGTCCTGTCGTAAAACAATTTGCATTTTTTTCCAGATGAGTTCACATCAGCAACCACTCTGATCCGGTGCAGGGGTTGCTCTTATTTAGCATTGTGATATAAATTCAGGAAAGAAACAAAACTCATCATTAGTGTCAAGTCAAAACTGAACAAACAGCATGTGCAATAGAAATGATCCACGCTGTGATCGATCCTTAGTAATGTGGTTGGAAAAGCTAGGCATGTGTCACTCCCAGTTTTGGCCTCTTGTGATGACTCAATAGATTCTCCATCTTGCTCTCGCACAATCCAACTTCAACAGTATTTGTAGTCCAGATCCGAGGACAGTGGGCTTCGTTTTTTTTTCTTTAGCCCACAATTGCTATCACTGTCTTCCTATTTCTCCAAAGTGCCCATTGTTGACTCAGTGTGCTTTTTTTGTCCCATCAAATGTCTTTATTCTTTAAGTTGGCAGCAGTTGGCTGAGAAAACACCACACCTGAGGACCAAATGTAAGAAGGAGAATGAAGAGATGACAACAACAAAGCGGTTTTCGCTGAAAAAAAAAAAATGGAGGCAACCACAAGGGCTGCCTGTTGTAAAACAGTCAGCTGAGAACCACCAGTGTCCCTCCACAAAGAGAACAATGACAGTCATATGTGGTTTGTACCTTGTGTTTTAGTGGCTGGGAGGAAACTGTCCATGTGTGTTGATGGACTGTTGCAATTTTTCCTCTTTGGCCCTTCTGCTGTGGCAAAGCTGTGGATTAACACACAAACAGTCATGGCATCTTTCATCTTAAAATGTAACTATAAGTTCGGATCACATTCAGACTCAAAACAGAAAATATATCATGATTATTTTTACACAAATACAGCACTTCTCACCGTTCTCTTCTCCATGAAGCTGGTCAGGAATTCGTCAATGTCTGCGCGTCCCTCCAGGAAGTTTTCAGCCGTCTCCTCCGACTCCTCCTCAGCCTGGTGGGCTGCAACTTTTAACCGAGCCTGTAGAGTACTAAGGCTGCAACTCTAGTGGGGATTAAAAACACAAAAGTAAGAAACAGGAAGACACACACTTTTCAGTGGCGTGTGTCAAGACAAGTTTAGCTGCTTGACAAGGTAAAACAATGTGGTGTTTTGGTTGACTGAGAGGGAGAGCATAATGTGTAGTAGGAGACAGATGCTGGACTGAAGTTTATAGTCAGCGTCATTTTTTTTATGAACACACTCTATTAGTCTATTTTGTAAATGTTTTATGCACTGGCACCTTTTTTTACATTAAAAGTACAAAAATTATCCCATTATGAATCAAATAATTAATTAAAAAACAGTTGGTGGGTCACCCGGCACCCAAGTTTATCACTGGTGTAGCCTCTCACCTCACTGAGATCATGCTGTCTCTGCATCCTTGTTTCAAAGGCCAACTTCATCTGAGTCAGCTGTTCATACTGTCAACGGACAAAAACAGGCATCACAAGCTGCTAGACAATAGCGTGCATGTGTTCATAGTGTGTGTGTGTGTGTGTGTGTGTGTGTGTGTGTGTGTATGTGTTTGAAAGAGAGCACAAGAGACTGGATGTAATATCTGACCTTGTAGAGCATTTCTTGTCGTTTTCCTTCCAGCTGCGGCTCCATCTGAAGATTTTTCTCTGCAAGTGACAAACAAGGACGCACAAATCTTTATAAAGCTCAACTAAATGTACACTTCCCTTTCATGATTGACTATCAAGACCTTAGAGGAACTTACTAGCCATGTCCACTATATTGGTGACCAGCTCTTCTTTATCACTGGTGACCTGTTTCAGTTGTGGCAAACTCACAAAGAACTCCAGCAACACATCCTCGTTTTCAGTTGCCATGTCCGACAACTGGGTCAGACTAGGAGGGGGGTAGACAAAGACATAGAGAACAAAGACATTAAAGGGTACAACAGAATGTTCTCCCTGACATTATAACACGCTTACACAATGTCTCATGAAATATGAAAGATGTTTAAGTTGACAATATTTGGGAATACATTACTTCAAGTCACAGAGTTCAGGAAAAGTCTCAGGAATCTCAGGCATCTTGTACATGTGTCCGTTCAGTCCAGCCTGGAACGGACAGCAGTAGTATCAGCACGTCACATTCTTCAAGGAATTACTGCACCTGTGTACAATGTCCATTATCATTTTACCTGGGAGTCTCCAGTAGGAACCGGCAGCGGCAGGTCACAAATCAGGCCGTATGGGGCTGGAGCTCGAGGGGGCCCATGGGAACCATCGACCCCTGGGTGAGGCATGAGAGCTGGAGCTAGGCCTGGACCAGGAGGTGGCGTGTGACCGGGGCCCACGTGACGAGGACCATAGTGATAAGCCTGAGTGGGGTAAGGCGCCATGCCTGACGGCTTGTACATACTGCTGGGTAAACGCAAGAGGAAATATGATTATTTGACGCTAGCATTACAAATGTATTTCTAGAGGAAATTGTAGCAGGAAAAAAACATTTTTACAAGCTGGGTCTTACTTTATTAGTTTTATTTACCATGACTATTGTATTTACCAGCTTCATTGTAAGGAACTTGGGACACGAGGTAATCACTGGACAGAACTTTTCCACTGTGACACAGGCCTCTGACATGTTTCAAGAAATCAACTTTTACATAATTTCTTTGGGAGTGAAAAAAAAAAATAAAAGTCACATGGTTTTGTCCCAAATTTACATTCTAATGATCAACTGCTTTTTAGGGCGACTTTCTTAATGCATAGACCCAATAAAAAAAAAATCATGGCAAAAATATTTAAATGAGACCCAGTTTGCAGAACACCTGGACTTCCTGTTGTAATGAAGCATAATGAGAAAGTACTGAGAGACAACTGAAGTGTCCATGAATGTAAGGGGAAGCTCACTATGAGAAGCCAGCAGAGCCAGTGGACATCAAGGCAGGAGGACTCTTCCAGAACTCGTCCAGCAGACTCTGAATGACCTTACCCAGATCTGAGTGCATCCCAAACTGCAACATACACAACAAGGAAAATGTTTCAAGGAAAGTGAGAATAACACTATGCAACTTAAGCAGGAGCTAGCAAAAAGAAAAAGAAAAAATCAAGGTTATGTTGCTACAGGCTATCGGGAAATTTAGGAGAAGGCTGGAAAACCCACGCAGTGAGAGAACAGGCTCTATGTTGCGAGCACACTGACTTTCTTTACTTCCACATGTGTCTGAATCTGGCAAAGACCTACTGGTCGGCTCTGGAAACTACCTTACTTTGAGTCACTTATTTCAGTTTCAGTTTTTTTAGTCAGATTTCAACATTTTAGATACAGCTATGAGTAACGATCTTCCTTTTCATCCTACCACACTGCTGCCACAGTAATACTGTCTGTGTGCTGTGTTTTATTACTGGGTTTCTATTAACATAGGTCACTATGAAATAGGGGTGACCCCCTAATAGTCGACTATTTGATCCAACGAGTCTGATTTGGCTGCTGTTTTAAAATAAAGGATCATTCCATTTGGGATTGATGGGGGTGCTGAATGTCTGATTTTACATAGGATAGAACATAAATGTACTGAATTGTTATTTATTAAAATATGCTATCCGATACCCAATCCAGCTATTTGAGTCAGTATCAGACCGATATCCGTCGTTAGTATCGGTGCATCTCTGTAAAGCAGACATCTGTTTTAGTGTGCACATTAGCATACACCACTGCCATCTAATCAGCGTACTAATGTGCCAATGGTGGCTTTCATGAGTCAATTATATTGCAGATCTGGAATAACCCAACCACTTGATCCAACTAAACTCCTTGAACATTCCTGGAAGCTCCTCAAGAAACCCTAGAAAACTACTTACATTAGTGATGAGGGGGCTAGTGATCATGGTGCCGTTATTGCCGTCGACTAAATGATGACCAACAGGGGGGTAGACACTAACCACCGGCTTCTCCTGGGGGAACTGAGGAGGCAGCAGTCTAGAGGAAAGAGAAGAGATTCAGCTTTCAGGAATCACAGTAACATGATACATAAGTTACAACATATGTGATCAATATTGTAATACGGTTTTGTGGTAGTGTCATGTCCATATGTCCCTATAAAGTACAGCCCCAATGTTCTTAAAATTGGCAGCCTTAGAGCCACTGGATGGAATATGGTGAAGTCTTTCACGAACAGCTCTAAGGAGCATACAAAATATGACTAGTTCCTGCTGTGGGGACTAAAGCCAGTGAGACATGTTGTTTTGATTGCTAAGTGCCCTTTCCTGCGTTCTTCTCTAACTATCTTGTGAAAATATGGAATGATGCGGTTGCCTCCTCATCTTCAACTCCACACTGGCATAGACATTTGAGAGTTGTTACTACAACATATTCAAAAATCATTGTGTTCCTATACGCAGTAGTTGGGATTAATGCATTTCTATATGTTTGGTTGGAAATGGGAATTTAATGTTATTAAAAGGGAATACAACTTTTAACCCTCAAAATAATAATAGTGGTTCAACCTTATGTGAAATGTTTTTTTGTTTGTGTAATGTTTTTTAAATGTTATGTTTTTGTAATTTCAACTATACAAGTTTATTGATCGAAAAAAAAAAAAGAACAAAAAAAGTTTGATGAGAAGTGTGTCACGTGGTTGCTTCCAAACAAAGTCAGTGACTTCGACTGTACGGGCAAAGATGTACTCACATGTTAACACTAATGGTGGAGTTGTTGACTGTGAATGGTATTCTGTACTCCACATCCTTCTGGATCTCTGCGAGGCTGTTTGGGAAACAGAAACACATAATCAGAACTCTTGCATCTTTAGTCATGATCGGCACATTAAGAAAACATATTGTACGTCTACCATCAATGTTTATGAACATTCTGCTGGTTTGGAAAGAGAGATCGAGTCATAAAGAGAGGCCTTAAGATAGATAGATAGATACTTTATTCATCCCACAAGGGGACATTTGTTCGTTACAGCAGCAAAAAATATACTTAAGCAATTAAAGTAACAGAGTAAAAGATTTTAAATATAAAAAATGCATATCATCACACAATACCTCTAATTCTCAGCAAAACAACATAAAGATATTTAAAGTAAGGCCTTTAATGCATATCCACAACCATTACCTCTAGTTATTAGCAAAATAACATTACAAAGTGTATCAGCAAATATATTGTGATGCTGATATTTGTCTCATTTCATTACCACTGCATGGCAATGACCCACCAGTGACAGTCAACTATTACTGTATGCAATAACTGTTTGAATTGATGAAGGCAGTAAGCAAAGAGTTTTTGTCAACTGCAAAGAAATTCAATGACTAGTAATGCTGATATTGGTACCAATATTAACATCAGTTGTTAAAACAATCCATACCGTACACAACATACCCAGCAACAAAACATTTACCCCTACAAAAGAGAGTTGCATGTCAAGAAGCCCTTGCTTTACACGCACAGTACAGACTTATATCAAAAGTAGTAATTATCTTCTCTCATCCATGTATTCCTTCAGCACTGCCATGTCACGAGCAGCATTCACCACAACACATTAGCCTTTTCACTCCCATGAACTTCACATCCGTATCAAACGCATGGTTCCTTCGCAGTGTGTAATCCCATTACTTTGTCACACACATACTTCACATCAGGAGGGAGATCACCGTGGTTAAATGCATCTGGCTGACAAGACATGTACTAATAGAACAGTCTGTCGTGTCGGCAGTACATGATAGAAAGACAAACCAAAGTGTCACTGGGATGACAGAGCTCCTTAGTAAACAAAGGCTAATACTTTAATCGCCACGTCGAATTAGCAAACTCCTCTTAAAACCCAAATGCGTGACACGTTGTCGTGGTAAACACTAGCATGGCCACAGGACAGGAGCAGCCAGCTACAACTCGTGTCATCGTCCCTACGAATAGACATTGCATACAGTCACGGGCTGACTTGATTAGCTAGCCAGCTAACACAGCGCCCCGACGTGTGTTAGCAAGGAGAGATTAGCAAACATTAGAATGTCAGCGATCACACGAGGACATGTAAAAGCAGTGGTCGTGGGTTAATGTAAAATCACGTGTATTGTTTTGACACAGCATCGCAGGGAATAATGTGGACGAAACACTGGGTTATAACCTTTATAAGTGACGTTGTTCCTCTGACTCAGCTGAGAGCCTGGCGGCTAGCTATGCTAAGTAAACATTAGCTGTGTGTGTGTGTAAACCCAGTCAACATATTTGATTGATTTACGTGAGTTAAGTGGCCAGGAGATATTGTAGTGACCATAGTCTGAGTTTGAACAAAATAGCGCTGTGTTTAACAAGCTAACCAGCAGCCCCAGGGGGTAGTTTGATGTGACCGGGCAGCCGTTCACTTTACCTTGGGTGAGCGGCTTTGAGTGACTCGATCTGCCGCTGTCTTTGTTGCTGTAGGCTGTTCAGAGGAGGGAGAGGTCCGGAGCCTTTGGACAGGGGGAAAAGCCAGTTCATCCTCTCCTGGCGAAACCACGGACTGAACTTGGTGACAGAATGTAAAGGCCGACAATAGACGAAGACGAAATGGAAGATAAAGTGAGAATGAACAGCACACGGTGTGGAGATGTGTGGTGCTAACCCCTGTTAGCTGGTTGACGAACGACTCGGCTTGTTGTCCACACGGGTCTTACTTTGTAGTTACGTTACAAAGTCAGATGGCATGTCCTAATGTTTCGACTAAAATGTCACTTCCGTTTTATCCCCAAGAGTTTGTATGACGTTTTAGCATTGTCAATATTACTGAGGCGAGAGATAATTACAGCTCAAGGAAGATAACAAGAAAACAACCTTCCGAGTAAGCAGCAGAAGCTTGATCAACTTATTTACGTATTACGTCACGCAGCAGTCTACGCAAAAATCAACTTCCTGTTTTTATACTGTTTCATAATAAAGAATCCTTAAAGCTAAACTAAAATGGTTTATTTTTTTAATTTATAAGTTATTGCATGTGATCGATCAAATCGAAAAGAACACCATTGAAAAGTAAAACATGTTTTGATGATTAATTTCCATTTAACCCTAGCTTTCTAAACCCCGAAGAGACAATGGACAATACATTATATTATTTTTAGTAAATGTATATTATGATTGTAGTAGACCTTTTTGCGGTTTAATTAATTTATATTATTTTCCATATTGCCTGTATTTTTATCATATACATACTGTTTAATTTATTTATTTTTTCTTACCATGGATGTATTAAGATAACTCTGATAGTACATTCATGTTTGTTTGTTTTTTCAACAAAAGTTGAAATCATTCATGACATAAAGAGAATATTTCGGGAAAGTCAGACAAATTATAAAGTTGGATAAATTCCATATTTAGTTTGTAAAGTTAATGGCACTGAGAATAATGGCTCAAACAAAAGGATATTACTTTGAGTTTTGGATTATTCAGTCGATAAAGACAGGGATCCTTCTGTGGGTACAGTGTTGGGTTGAATGGGAGACCTGAAACCCCACAAAGAGGTCTGATTACAGTAGTCTTCTGCACTAATATCTCAAATCTATTGTCATTGTTGTTGTTCTTTATGTTCATATATATACTTTTGGATATATATTTATATTGAACATAGTAGTTAAATGTTGAAATGTTGAAATGTCAAATTTCTTGTATGCGTCAGGTACATGGCCAATAAAGCTGATTCTGATTCTGAAACAGCTGTGTGAGTGTAACATGGATGTGTAGGGAGGGGTTTTCATTTTGACATGTCACCATAGGAAAAGTACTGGTGTAAATAATAAAATAAATTATGGCTGAATTCCATTTAGATGCATTTGTTTCAGGGTCCTGGTATTACTCATGCTGGTTTATTGTCATAGTGTCATGGCTTAATGGGACACTTGAACAGAACAGAGCAATCAGTAATATTATCAGTAACACCTATGCTTCTCCTACTATGGCATCAGGTTCAGGTTCAGGTTACTTTTATTTGTACCCGTATGTAGACTTGGTTTGCAATAGAGAGCGAGGCATCCATCTCGACAGACACCACAATCAACACAGACAACAAGACAAACATGATAAAAGTACACAAGGCCACAAATCAGTCAATCATTAAATAAATAAAATAAATAAGTACACAAACGTTGTTTCTATAGCATCTGTGCACTGTTGCTATGATTTGTTCACCTGAGTGATGGCTGCTGGAACAAAGCTGTTCTTATACCGCTTTGTTCTGCACCGTGGGACCATATACCTCTGTCTAGAAGGAAGAAGCTGAAATTCCCTGTGCAAAGGGTGGGAGTTGTCCTTCCCTGTGCAAAGGGTGGGAGTTGTCCTTTAAAATGGAGCTGGTTATCCGTTGCAACTGTCTGGTGTACAGGGAGTCTAGGTTAAGCTGTGACTCACCAATCAGCCTGCTAGACCATTTCACAATTTGATACAGAGAGTTTCTGTTCTTTAAAGAGAGGTTTCCAAACCATGACACCAAAGAAAAGGATAAAATCGATTCAATAAAAGCGCGATAAAATAATGTCATCATGGTTTTGTCAATGTGGAAATAGGAGAGTTTCCTCAAACAAAACAAACGCTGGTGCCCCTTTTTGCACACGAATACACAGTTTACTTCAAAGTTCAGTTTTGAGTCGATAATTGTCCCAAGATATTTGTAAGACTGTACACATTCCACTGTCTGGCCCTTAATGGATATGACTTCATGTGTGTGGGCTCATCTTCTAAAATCAATTGTCATGTCTTTGGTTTTAGATATGTTTAATTGAAGATAGGACTCCTCACACCACTTCACAAAGTCGTCGATGACCGGACCGTGGCTGGTCTCATTGTCCTGGAGTCGACTAACAATAACAGAGTCATCTGCATACTTTAAGATGGTCCTATTTTCATACCTGCTCTGACACATATTTGTGTAGAGGATGAATAATAGGGGCGAAAGCACACATCCTTGTGGGGAGCCAGTGGAGGAGCAAACTTGGTCAGACAGAATTCCATTTACTCTCACTCTTTGTGTCCTATTAGTTGGCATGTCAGAATTTGCTATCGCCATCACTCTAGTTTAAGATTAGCAATGTTAGAAGACACCAGTGGTGGGCCGTCAGGGCCTTCAAGGCCTTCTCTGCTGGCCTAAACAGAATCACAAAGCTATTTTATAATTTAATAATTTTTCTTAAATACACTACATGTATTATAATTTATAAAAATATTTTCCCTATTATCTTATTTTCTCATTGCACAGCTACTGTCTTCCTCAGTTGCTCTGCTTCCAGTGCAGCTTGTTTAAAGTAGAGCTTTTATCCAATCAGATTTCACATCTGTGTCTCTAGGTAAGAAGAGAGGCCCGAGGCCTGCAGACTCACAAGTGAATCCCTTTGCAGTTTAAGTGAATGGGGACGATATTGTTGATTGTCATAGTCTTCAACCAATCAGATCTTTAGTTTGACATGTTGGCCGTATTCTTTGACGTGCCAGAGCCTGCTAGCTGGCCTACAAGTACGTCAGCATTACATGCAGCTCAGTTTTCAGGTGCAGCGCTGCAGTGAGGTGCAGCGTGTGCTGTGATTGGTCAGTGGGCGAGCACGTGACTATTGGAAAACGAAACTTAAGCAGAGGCTTAGTTGGAGTAGTAAGAGTTCAAATTAAAAGATATGGAAGAAATTATGACATTTTTTGCATTTTGCTTGGTGTAGATTATTATTATTTTTACCTAGCTTTGTTTTTTTAACACTCAATGGCTGAAGGAGGAGGAGAAACGGATTTGTGAGTTGGAATTTAACCGTTGGATTAAACTCTTTGTCAACAAAGAAAGGAAGATGGAGTTTGTCTTTAAGCGAACAGCATTTGGTAAGTTAATAGCTTCAATATGCTTGTTTATATATTATTATTTGTACAACTTGTTTTTATGAAGATGGATTTTTGTTTGGTTTTATATGTGATAGGAACTATTGTTACGTCCAATGTTGCTCTGGGGACATATTTAGCCTGTGCCAGTGTTGCCAACTTGGCGACTTTCTCGCTAAATCTGGCGACTTTCTAAACCCTCATGGCGACTTTTTTTGTCAACAGCTACTAGCGGCAAATCTAGCGACTTTGCTGGTGTTTTGACTCTGACGTGAAAGCACGTACGTTCTGCACGCGGGAGCTGCCGTGAGCCCCTCCGCCGCCCCAAAGCACTCACAGTAACTCGAAGCATGTTAACTCCGCTTTCGCTCATTATTCTTCTGTATATTTACATGTATTAGCAGAATAAAAGGGTGAGTTTAATTTGTTTTTTGATATTTACAAGTTCTGATAACGACTCTGTCCATATTCCCCACCTCTTAACTCCACAAGGAAGTAAAGAACGGTCATCAATGGCAGAAAGCGTGTGAACTGAATCACTTCTCTGTGCCCGCTTCACGCTCAGTGGGAAATATCATATCTCATCACCGTGGTTAGCGAGACCAAACAATTTAGAAACACATTTCTCAAGTCAAAAACTATAGAAATGATCCCTGAAAGTATAGTCTTAACAATCTTACGGGTGAAAACAGTAAGTCATTCACAGGACAATAATTCCCTCTCAGGGTTCCTCTCTGCCATCAACAAGCTCCTCCTCGTCTTGCATCTCATCCAGTCATGTGTGTTTATGTAACTAGGCTCGTTCGAGATGAACTGCCTCGCCTGGAAAGTAGAGGAGAGCAGGGGGCAGCAGCAGGGGGCGTTGACAAAAAACTGCGGTCAAGTCGGACAGTTTTCAGCCACCTTCAAAGAATGAACAGGAAGTCAAAGAAAAAGGTACTTCATGTTAGAACCGATCTGTAGGCTACTTGTAGTTTACAGACCTCGTTTGGATTTAGTCACGAGTGTTTGTAAATATATATTTATGTGGAAACTTGCATTATGTCTGTCTGTCAAACACTTTGATGCTTGTTTTAATATGTTTTCTATAAATAAGCTTCATTATTATAAACCACACAATATATGTTTTTAGATTAAACCTTTGTTGCCCAACATGAGACTGATAGCCAACAATCTGGCGTTAAATATTACAATTACACAGAAAATAGGATTTTCTATAAAACGTGGTGGGTTTTGTCAAATATAAGAGCCAATCAGCTCTTTGATCCTTGGACAGCCAGTCATTTCCAATCATGCCCTGGGTCATGCAGTCGGGGGAGAGCAACTGCGGCGCCTGGCTCTAAAATCTGCGGCCGTTATTGATCTCGTGAGGTTATCGTTGACCACGTGTTCGTGACATCAGAGCAAGTCGGGATCAAGTCGGACACAAATCTAACCGGTATGCATTGTGCGCCGATCGCCGGTGATCGATTCTGCGCAGGACTGGCTCATCTCCAACCAGCCTAATGACACAGTATTGCACATCCAATCACTACATCAATCTGACAGCACACTGCACAAAGGTCTATGGTAACAAAGTGATGAAATCAAAGTTACAATAGACTACATTTAATACAGGTTCCAAAAAATGGAAACACAAGGCCAAATTCACTGTTGGAAAAATTCACTCGAGACCGGTTGAAAATCATTAATCACAGGACATTTATTCTTTGCAAAGAAGGAGACAGAGTTGATTCACATTCAGGATATGCATCAAGGTCGCTCGGAGTTCTGACTCTGAGCTTCTGATATTTATACTGAGTAAACAACATGCAATGGGCTGGCACAGGATTGGTTTACAATGAGGTCTTCGTCACAAAAGGTGACACACACACAAATGGCGCCACTTAGCTCTGCTTCTATCTCAACACTTCTACAGTTCTTATTATCATTCCAATCCGGGACATTCTGCTCTCTCAGCAGACTAAACATCTGTAGAACCTAATGTCAGAGTATGTTCACACACACACACACACATTCACATGAGGACACCAGACTTTGTAAGCCCACATATTATAATTAGTCATTTAGATTTTTTGACCCCAACATTCACCCATTAACAGGTAGAAGTCTCACAGGCTATATAAAAGCCAAAATTACACTCAAAGCAATGTTAGTCTTCTCCTCATGCTGATTTACTCTCAAATATATTTACATGTATTGGCAGAATTACATTGCAAGGGTTTTAATTATTATGTGATATTTACTTATTCTGATAACCACTCTGTCCATATTCCCCACCTCTTAACTCCACAAGGAAGTAAAGAACGGTCATCAATGGCAGAAAGCGTGTGAACTGAATCACTTCTCTGTGCCCGCTTCACGCTCAGTGGGAAATATCGTATCTCATCATCGTGGTTAGCGAGAACAAACAATTTAGAAACACATTTCTCAAGTCAAAAACTATAGAAATGATCCCTGAAAGTATAGTCTTAACAATCTTATGGGTGAAAACAGGAAGTCATTCACAGGACAATAATTCCCTCTCAGGGTTCCTCTCTGCCATCAACAAGCTCCTCCTCGTCTTGCATCTCATCCGTCACGTGTGTTTATGTAAATGACACAGTGTTGCACAGCCAATCACTGCACGACTCTGACAGCACAGCGGTGATACAGAGAGATATCAGACTGGAAAGAAAGGCAGAAAGCCGTATGGTAAAGTGAGAAAATAAAAATGACAATTGACTGCATTTAAAACAGGTACCTAATAATGGAAGGCTAATTTTACCCATTAACAGGAAGCAGTCTCAAAGGCAATTTTACATGTTAGCCCCACTCGAAGCATGTTAACTCTGCTTTCGCTCATTATTCTGCTGTATATTTACATGTATTAGCAGAATTAAAGGGTGAGTTTAATTTGTTTTTTGATATTTACAAGTTCTGATAACCACTCTGTCCATATTCCCCACCTCTTAACTCCACAAGGAAGTAAAGAACGGTCATCAATGGCAGAAAGCGTGTGAACTGAATCACTTCTATGTGCCCGCTTCACGCTCAGTGGGAAATATCGTATCTCATCATCGTGGTTAGCGAGACCAAACAATTTAGAAACACATTTCTCAAGTCAAAAACTATAGAAATGATCCCTGAAAGTCTTAACAATCTTATGGGTGAAAACAGGAAGTCATTCACAGGACAATAATTCCCTCTCAGGGTTCCTCTCTGCCATCAACAAGCTCCTCCTCGTCTTGCATCTCATCCGTCACGTGTGTTTATGTAAATGACACAGTGTTGCACAGCCAATCACTGCATGACTCTGACAGCACAGCGGTGATACAGAAAGGCAGAAAGCCGTATGGTAAAGTGAGAAAATAAAAATGACAATTGACTGCATTTAAAACAGGTACCTAATAATGGAAGGCTAATTTTACCCATTAACCCAGGGAGCCACGGATGGAGGATGGAGTCCAATCTCCAAAGACGTTGCACTATTCAAATTTGTACAATGTGTAATAAATTGTGAAATTCTAATGAAGTCTCTCTTGGTTGAATGGTTGACTTTTATGACTTTTTTCAACATGCTGTACTATGACTTGTTAATTAAATTAAGTTGAGTATTTTCAAAAATAAAGTTACTTAAAAAGTATCTTCAAAAATGAAGTAACTAAAAAAGTAACTTTTTTTCCAAAGTAACTAAAAAAATAACTTTTTTTCCAAAGTAGCTAAAAAAGTAACTTTTTTCCCAAAGTAACTAAAAAAGTAACTTTTTCCCCAAAGTAACTAAAAAAGTAACTTTTTTCCCAAAGTAACTAAAAAAGTAACTTTTAAAAAAAAGTAATTATAAAAGTAACTTTTAAAAAAAAGTAATTAAAAAAGTTACTTTTAATGACACGCTGTACTATGCCGTTTATAATTGCAGAAACTCCCTTCATCAACACTACGACCAGTGGCTGGACTCCAGCAGGATTATGCCTTATCTGACCTCAGCATCACCAGCCCTCGATTGTCTTCCTTCAGGATTTTATTTTTTATTTTATTTTATTTATTTATTACACTATATTTATCCCTTTATGGGGGAAAATGTTCTCTGCATTTGAC
The DNA here is from genome assembly GCA_032191485.1 of Leptoclinus maculatus. NCBI lineage: Eukaryota > Metazoa > Chordata > Actinopteri > Perciformes > Stichaeidae > Leptoclinus > Leptoclinus maculatus. The sequence goes on from JAVDOI010000009.1 coordinate 10,927,493, forward strand.
CCATCCCTGTATATATGGAGCAGTGGGTTGCCAATGACAGGCGCCCGGGGAGCTAGGGGTACAGTGTCTTGCTAAAGGACACTTCGACACATGACACGTCCCAGTCAAGGTTTGAACCTTCGACCTTGTGGTTACCAGACAACCCTCTTAACCCAGGGAGCCACGGAAGGAGGATGGAGTCCAATCTCCAAAGACGTTGCACTATTCAAATTTGTACAATGTGTAATGAATTGTGAAATTCTAATGAAGTCTCTCCTGGTTGAATGACTTTTATATGACTGTTTTCGACATTCTATAATAAGACTGTTTTTGACTTTTTTCGACATGCTGTACTATAACTAAGTTAAGTTGAGTATCTTCAAAAATAAAGTAACTTAAAAAGTATCTTCAAAAATAAAGTAACTTAAAAAGTATCTTCAAAAATGAAGTAACTAAAAAAGTAACTTTTTTTCCAAAGTAACTAAAAGCTAGGGGTACAAAGTCTTGCTCAGGGACACTTCGACACATGACACGTCCCAGTCAAAGATTGAACCTTCGACCTTGCGGTTACCAGACAACCCTCTTAACCCAGGGAGCCACGGAAGGAGGGTGGAGTCTGATCTCCAAAGACGTTGCACTATTCAAATTTGTACAATGTGTAATAAATTGTGAAATTCTAATGAAGTCTCTCCTAGTTGAATGACTTTTATATGACTGTTTTCGACATTCTATAATAAGACTGTTTTTGACTTTTTTCGACATGCTGTACTATAACTAAGTTAAGTTGAGTATCTTCAAAAATAAAGTAACTTAAAAAGTATCTTCAAAAATAAAGTAACTTAAAAAGTATCTTCAAAAATGAAGTAACTAAAAAAGTAACTTTTTTTCCAAAGTAACTAAAAGCTAGGGGTACAAAGTCTTGCTCAGGGACACTTCGACACATGACACGTCCCAGTCAAAGATTGAACCTTCGACCTTGCGGTTACCAGACAACCCTCTTAACCCAGGGAGCCACGGAAGGAGGGTGGAGTCTGATCTCCAAAGACGTTGCACTATTCAAATTTGTACAATGTGTAATAAATTGTGAAATTCTAATGAAGTCTCTCCTAGTTGAATGACTTTTATATGACTGTTTTCGACATTCTATAATAAGACTGTTTTTGACTTTTTTCGACATGCTGTACTATAACTAAGTTAAGTTGAGTATCTTCAAAAATAAAGTAACTTAAAAAGTATCTTCAAAAATAAAGTAACTTAAAAAGTATCTTCAAAAATGAAGTAACTAAAAAAGTAACTTTTTTTCCAAAGTAACTTTAAAAAGTTACTTTTTTTCCAAAGTAACTAAAAGCTAGGGGTACAGAGTCTTGCTCAGGGACACTTCGACACATGACACGTCCCAGTCAAGGTTTGAACCTTTGACCTTGCAGTTACCAGACAACCCTCTTAACCCAGGGAGCCACAGAAGGAGGATGGAGTCCATTCTCAAAAGACGTTGCACTATTCAAATTTGTACAATGTGTAATAAATTGTGAAATTCTAATGAAGTCTCTCCTGGTTGAATGACTTTTATATGACTGTTTTCGACATTCTATAATAAGACTGTTTTTGACTTTTTTCGACATGCTGTACTATAACTAAGTTAAGTTGAGTATCTTCAACAATGAAGTAACTTAAAAAGTATCTTCAACAATGAAGTAACTAAAAAAGTAACTTTTTTTCCAAAGTAACTAAAAAAGTAGCTTTTTTTCCAAAGTAACTAAAAGCTAGGGGTACAGTGTCTTGCTCAGGGACACTTCGACACATGACACGTCCCAGTCAAGGTTTGAACCTTCGACCTTGCGGTTACCAGACAACCCTCTTAACCCAGGGAGCCACGGAAGGAGGATGGAGTCCAAACTCCAAAGACGTTGCACTATTCAAATTTGTACAATGTGTAATAAATTGTGAAATTCTAATGAAGTCTCTCCTGGTTGAATGACTTTTATATGACTGTTTTCGACATTCTATAATAAGACTGTTTTTGACTTTTTTCGACATGCTGTACTATAACTAAGTTAAGTTGAGTATCTTCAACAATGAAGTAACTTAAAAAGTATCTTCAACAATGATGTAACTAAAAAAGTAACTTTTTTTCCAAAGTAACTAAAAAAGTAACTTTTTTTCTAAAGTAACTAAAAGCTAGGGGTACAGTGTCTTGCTCAGGGACACTTCGACACATGACACGTCCCAGTCAAGGTTTGAACCTTCGACCTTGCGGTTACCAGACAACCCTCTTAACCCAGGGATCCACGGAAGGAGGATGAAGTCTGATCTTTAAAGACGTTGCACTATTCAAATTTGTACAATGTGTAATAAATTGTGAAATTCTAATGAAGTCTCCCCTGGTTGAATGACTTTTGTATGACTGTTTTCGACATTCTATAATAAGACTGTTTTTGACTTTTATCGACATGCTGTACTATAACTAAGTTAAGTTGAGTATCTTCAAAAATAAAGTAACTTAAAAAGTATCTTCAACAATGAAGTAACTAAAAAAGTAACTTTTTTCCCAAAGTAACTAAAAAAGTAACTTTTTTTCCAAAGTAACTAAAAGCTAGGGGTACAGTGTCTTGCTCAGGGACACTTCGACACATGACACGTCCCAGTCAAGGTTTGAACCTTCGACCTTGCGGTTACCAGACAACCCTCTTAACCCAGGGAGCCACAGAAGGAGGATGGAGTCCAATCTCAAAAGACGTTGCACTATTCAAATTTGTACAATGTGTAATACATTGTGAAATTCTAATGAAGTCTCTCCTGGTTGAATGACTTTTATATGACTGTTTTCGACATTCTATAATAAGACTGTTTTTGACTTTTTTCGACATGCTGTACTATAACTAAGTTAAGTTGAGTATCTTCAAAAATAAAGTAACTTAAAAAGTATCTTCAACAATGAAGTAACTAAAAAAGTAACTTTTTTTCCAAAGTAACTAAAAAAGTAGCTTTTTTTCCAAAGTAACTAAAAGCTAGGGGTACAGTGTCTTGCTCAGGGACACTTCGACACATGACACGTCCCAGTCAAGGTTTGAACCTTCGACCTTGCGGTTACCAGACAACCCTCTTAACCCAGGGAGCCACAGAAGGAGGATGGAGTCCATTCTCAAAAGACGTTGCACTATTCAAATTTGTACAATGTGTAATAAATTGTGAAATTCTAATGAAGTCTCTCCTGGTTGAATGACTTTTATATGACTGTTTTCGACATTCTATAATAAGACTGTTTTTGACTTTTTTCGACATGCTGTACTATAACTAAGTTAAGTTGAGTATCTTCAACAATGAAGTAACTTAAAAAGTATCTTCAACAATGAAGTAACTAAAAAAGTAACTTTTTTCCCAAAGTAACTAAAAAAGTAGCTTTTTTTCCAAAGTAACTAAAAGCTAGGGGTACAGTGTCTTGCTCAGGGACACTTCGACACATGACACGTCCCAGTCAAGGTTTGAACCTTCGACCTTGCGGTTACCAGACAACCCTCTTAACCCAGGGAGCCACGGAAGGAGGATGGAGTCCAAACTCCAAAGACGTTGCACTATTCAAATTTGTACAATGTGTAATAAATTGTGAAATTCTAATGAAGTCTCTCCTGGTTGAATGACTTTTATATGACTGTTTTCGACATTCTATAATAAGACTGTTTTTGACTTTTTTCGACATGCTGTACTATAACTAAGTTAAGTTGAGTATCTTCAACAATGAAGTAACTTAAAAAGTATCTTCAACAATGATGTAACTAAAAAAGTAACTTTTTTTCCAAAGTAACTAAAAAAGTAACTTTTTTTCTAAAGTAACTAAAAGCTAGGGGTACAGTGTCTTGCTCAGGGACACTTCGACACATGACACGTCCCAGTCAAGGTTTGAACCTTCGACCTTGCGGTTACCAGACAACCCTCTTAACCCAGGGAGCCACGGAAGGAGGATGGAGTCCAATCTCCAAAGACGTTGCACTATTCAAATTTGTACAATGTGTAATAAATTGTGAAATTCTAATGAAGTCTCTCCTGGTTGAATGACTTTTATATGACTGTTTTCGACATTCTATAATAAGACTGTTTTAGACTTTTTTCGACATGCTGTACTATAACTAAGTTAAGTTGAGTATCTTCAAAAATAAAGTAACTTAAAAAGTATCTTCAACAGTGAAGTAACTAAAAAAGTAACTTTTTTCCCAAAGTAACTAAAAAAGTAACTTTTTTTCCAAAGTAACTAAAAGCTAGGGGTACAGTGTCCTGCTCAGGGACACTTCGACACATGACACGTCCCAGTCAAGGTTTGAACCTTCGACCTTGCGGTTACCAGACAACCCTCTTAACCCAGGGAGCCACGGAAGGAGGATGGAGTCTGATCTTTAAAGACGTTGCACTATTCAAATTTGTACAATGTGTAATAAATTGTGAAATTCTAATGAAGTCTCCCCTGGTTGAATGACTTTTATATGACTGTTTTCGACATTCTATAATAAGACTGTTTTTGACTTTTTTCGACATGCTGTACTATAACTAAGTTAAGTTGAGTATCTTCAAAAATAAAGTAACTTAAAAAGTATCTTCAACAATGAAGTAACTAAAAAAGTAACTTTTTTTCCAAAGTAACTAAAAAAGTAGCTTTTTTTCCAAAGTAACTAAAAGCTAGGGGTACAGTGTCTTGCTCAGGGACACTTCGACACATGACACGTCCCAGTCAAGGTTTGAACCTTCGACCTTGCGGTTACCAGACAACCCTCTTAACCCAGGGAGCCACAGAAGGAGGATGGAGTCCAATCTCAAAAGACGTTGCACTATTCAAATTTGTACAATGTGTAATAAATTGTGAAATTCTAATGAAGTCTCTCCTGGTTGAATGACTTTTATATGACTGTTTTCGACATTCTATAATAAGACTGTTTTTGACTTTTTTCGACATGCTGTACTATAACTAAGTTAAGTTGAGTATCTTCAACAATGAAGTAACTTAAAAAGTATCTTCAACAATGATGTAACTAAAAAAGTAACTTTTTTTCCAAAGTAACTAAAAAAGTAACTTTTTTTCTAAAGTAACTAAAAGCTAGGGGTACAGTGTCTTGCTCAGGGACACTTCGACACATGACACGTCCCAGTCAAGGTTTGAACCTTCGACCTTGCGGTTACCAGACAACCCTCTTAACCCAGGGAGCCACGGAAGGAGGATGGAGTCCAATCTCCAAAGACGTTGCACTATTCAAATTTGTACAATGTGTAATAAATTGTGAAATTCTAATGAAGTCTCTCCTGGTTGAATTACTTTTATATGACTGTTTTCGACATTCTATAATAAGACTGTTTTTGACTTTTTTCGACATGCTGTACTATAACTAAGTTAAGTTGAGTATCTTCAAAAATAAAGTAACTTAAAAAGTATCTTCAACAGTGAAGTAACAAAAAAAGTAACTTTTTTCCCAAAGTAACTAAAAAAGTAACTTTTTTTCCAAAGTAACTAAAAGCTAGGGGTACAGTGTCCTGCTCAGGGACACTTTGACACATGACACGTCCCAGTCAAGGTTTGAACCTTCGACCTTGCGGTTACCAGACAACCCTCTTAACCCAGGGAGCCACGGAAGGAGGATGGAGTCTGATCTTTAAAGACGTTGCACTATTCAAATTTGTACAATGTGTAATAAATTGTGAAATTCTAATGAAGTCTCTCCTGGTTGCATGACTTTTATATGACTGTTTTCGACATTCTATAATAAGACTGTTTTTGACTTTTTTCGACATGCTGTACTATAACTAAGTTAAGTTGAGTATCTTCAAAAATAAAGTAACTTAAAAAGTATCTTCAACAATGAAGTAACTAAAAAAGTAACTTTTTTTCCAAAGTAACTAAAAAAGTAACTTTTTTTCCAAAGTAACTAAAAGCTAGGGGTACAGTGTCTTGCTCAGGGACACTTCGACACATGACAAGTCCCAGTCAAGGTTTGAACCTTCGACCTTGCGGTTACCAGACAACCCTCTTAACCCAGGGATCCACGGAAGGAGGATGAAGTCTGATCTTTAAAGACGTTGCACTATTCAAATTTGTACAATGTGTAATAAATTGTGAAATTCTAATGAAGTCTCCCCTGGTTGAATGACTTTTATATGACTGTTTTCGACATTCTATAATAAGACTGTTTTTGACTTTTTTCGACATGCTGTACTATAACTAAGTTAAGTTGAGTATCTTCAAAAATAAAGTAACTTAAAAAGTATCTTCAACAATGAAGTAACTAAAAAAGTAACTTTTTTTCCAAAGTAACTAAAAAAGTAGCTTTTTTTCCAAAGTAACTAAAAGCTAGGGGTACAGTGTCTTGCTCAGGGACACTTCGACACATGACACGTCCCAGTCAAGGTTTGAACCTTCGACCTTGCGGTTACCAGACAACCCTCTTAACCCAGGGAGCCACAGAAGGAGGATGGAGTCCAATCTCAAAAGACGTTGCACTATTCAAATTTGTACAATGTGTAATAAATTGTGAAATTCTAATGAAGTCTCTCCTGGTTGAATGACTTTTATATGACTGTTTTCGACATTCTATAATAAGACTGTTTTTGACTTTTTTCGACATGCTGTACTATAACTAAGTTAAGTTGAGTATCTTCAACAATAAAGTAACTTAAAAAGTATCTTCAACAATGATGTAACTAAAAAAGTAACTTTTTTTCCAAAGTAAATAAAAAAGTAACTTTTTTTCTAAAGTAACTAAAAGCTAGGGGTACAGTGTCTTGCTCAGGGACACTTCGACACATGACACGTCCCAGTCAAGGTTTGAACCTTCGACCTTGCGGTTACCAGACAACCCTCTTAACCCAGGGAGCCACGGAAGGAGGATGGAGTCCAAACTCCAAAGACGTTGCACTATTCAAATTTGTACAATGTGTAATAAATTGTGAAATTCTAATGAAGTCTCTCCTGGTTGAATGACTTTTATATGACTGTTTTCGACATTCTATAATAAGACTGTTTTTGACTTTTTTCGACATGCTGTACTATAACTAAGTTAAGTTGAGTATCTTCAACAATGAAGTAACTTAAAAAGTATCTTCAACAATGATGTAACTAACAAAGTAACTTTTTTCCCAAAGTAACTAAAAAAGTAACTTTCTTTCCAAAGTAACTAAAAGCTAGGGGTACAGTGTCTTGCTCAGGGACACTTCGACACATGACACATCCCAGTCAAGGTTTGAACCTTCGACCTTGCGGTTACCAGACAACCCTCTTAACCCAGGGAGCCACGGAAGAAGGATTGAGTCCAAACTCCAAAGACGTTGCACTATTCAAATTTGTACAATGTGTAATAAATTGTGAAATTCTAATGAAGTCTCTCCTGGTTGAATGACTTTTATATGACTGTTTTCGACATTCTATAATAAGACTGTTTTTGACTTTTTTCGACATGCTGTACTATAACTAAGTTAAGTTGAGTATCTTCAAAAATAAAGTAACTTAAAAAGTATCTTCAACAATGAAGTAACTAAAAAAGTTACTTTTTTTCCAAAGTAACTAAAAAAGTAACTTTTTTTCCAAAGTAACTAAAAGCTATGGGTACAGTGTCTTGCTCAGGGACACTTCGACACATGACACGTCCCAGTCAAGGTTTGAACCTTCGACCTTGCGGTTACCAGACAACCCTCTTAACCCAGGGAGCCACGGAAGGAGGATGGAGTCCATACTCCAAAGACATTGCACTATTCAAATTTGTACAATGTGTAATAAATTGTGAAATTCTAATGAAGTCTCTCCTGGTTGAATGACTTTTATATGACTGTTTTCGACATTCTATAATAAGACTGTTTTTGACTTTTTTCGACATGCTGTACTATAACTAAGTTAAGTTGAGTATCTTCAACAATAAAGTAACTTAAAAAGTATCTTCAACAATGATGTAACTAAAAAAGTAACTTTTTTTCCAAAGTAAATAAAAAAGTAACTTTTTTTCTAAAGTAACTAAAAGCTAGGGGTACAGTGTCTTGCTCAGGGACACTTCGACACATGACACGTCCCAGTCAAGGTTTGAACCTTCGACCTTGCGGTTACCAGACAACCCTCTTAACCCAGGGAGCCACGGAAGGAGGATGAAGTCCAATCTCCAAAGACGTTGCACTATTCAAATTTGTACAATGTGTAATAAATTGTGAAATTCTAATGAAGTCTCTCCTGGTTGAATGACTTTTATATGACTGTTTTCGACATTCTATAATAAGACTGTTTTTGACTTTTTTCGACATGCTGTACTATAACTAAGTTAAGTTGAGTAACTTCAAAAGTAACTTTAAAAATAAAGTAACTTCAAAAGTAACTTTAAAAAATAAAGTAACTCAAAAGTAACTAAAAATAAAGAGTAACTTTTAAAATGAAGTTACTCAAAAAGTAACTAAAAATAAAGAGTAACTTTTAAAATAAAGTAACTTTAAAAATAGAGTAACTTTTATAGACATGCTATACTATGACTTTTTATGATTGTTTCATCATGTTAAACTGACTTGTCGACATGCTATACTGTGCTATAATGTTTATAACTGCAGCAACTACCTTCATCAACACCATGCTGTACTATGACTTAATTAAATTAAGTTGAGTATCTTCAAATATAAAGTAACTTTATAAAGTATCTTTAAAAAGTAACTAAAAAAGTAACTTAACGACATGCTATACTATGCCGTTTATAACTGCAGAAACTCCCTTCATCAACACCACGACCAGTGGCTGGACTCTCTCCTAATTCTAATGAAGTCTTTGGAAAAAAAGTAACTTTTTTTCCAAAGTAACTAAAAGCTAGGGGTACAGTGTCCTGCTCAGGGACACTTCGACACATGACACGTCCCAGTCAAGATTTGAACCTTCGACCTTGCGGTTACCAGACAACCCTCTTAACCCAGGGAGCCACGGAAAGAGGATGGAGACTGATCTTTAAAGACGTTGCACTATTCAAATTTGTACAATGTGTAATAAATTGTGAAATTCTAATGAAGTCTCTCCTGGTTGAATGACTTTTATATGACTGTTTTCGACATTCTATAATAAGACTGTTTTTGACTTTTTTCGACATGCTGTACTATAACTAAGTTAAGTTGAGTATCTTCAAAAATAAAGTAACTTAAAAAGTATCTTCAACAATGAAGTAACTAAAAAAGTTACTTTTTTTCCAAAGTAACTAAAAAAGTTACTTTTTTTCCAAAGTAACTAAAAGCTATGGGTACAGTGTCTTGCTCAGGGACACTTCGACACATGACACGTCCCAGTCAAGGTTTGAACCTTCGACCTTGCGGTTACCAGACAACCCTCTTAACCCAGGGAGCCACGGAAGGAGGATGGAGTCCAAACTCCAAAGACATTGCACTATTCAAATTTGTACAATGTGTAATAAATTGTGAAATTCTAATGAAGTCTCTCCTGGTTGAATGACTTTTATATGACTGTTTTCGACATTCTATAATAAGACTGTTTTTGACTTTTTTCGACATGCTGTACTATAACTAAGTTAAGTTGAGTATCTTCAACAATAAAGTAACTTAAAAAGTATCTTCAACAATGATGTAACTAAAAAAGTAACTTTTTTTCCAAAGTAACTAAAAAAGTAACTTTTTTTCCAAAGTAACTAAAAGCTAGGGGGACAGTGTCTTGCTCAGGGACAATTTGACACATGACACGTCCCAGTCAAGGTTTGAACCTTCGACCTTGCGGTTACCAGACAACCCTCTTAACCCAGGGAGCCATGGAAGGAGGATGGAGTCCAATCTCCAAAGACGTTGCACTATTCAAATTTGTACAATGTGTAATAAATTGTGAAATTCTAATGAAGTCTCTCCTGGTTGAATGACTTTTATATGACTGTTTTCGACATTCTATAATAAGACTGTTTTTGACTTTTTTCGACATGCTGTACTATAACTAAGTTAAGTTGAGTATCTTCAAAAATAAAGTAACTTAAAAAGTATCTTCAACAATGAAGTAACTAAAAAAGTAACTTTTTTTCCAAAGTAACTAAAAAAGTAACTTTTTTTCCAAAGTAACTACAAAAGTAACTTTTTTTCCAAAGTAACTACAAAAGTAACTTTTTTTCCAAAGTAACTAAAAGCTAGGGGTACAGTGTCTTGCTCAAAGACACTTCGACAAATGACACGTCCCAGTCAAGGTTTGAACCTTCAACCTTGCGGTAACCAGACAACCCTCTTAACCCAGGGAGCCACGGAAGGAGGATGGAGTCCAATCTCCAAAGACGTTGCACTATTCAAATTTGTACAATGTGTAATAAATTGTGAAATTCTAATGAAGTCTCTCCTGGTTGAATTACTTTTATATGACTGTTTTCGACATTCTATAATAAGACTGTTTTTGACTTTTTTCGACATGCTGTACTATAACTAAGTTAAGTTGAGTATTTTCAAAAATAAAGTAACTTAAAAAGTATCTTCAACAATGAAGTAACTAAAAAAGTAACATTTTTTCCAAAGTAACTAAAAAAGTAACTTTTTTTCCAAAGTAACTAAAAGCTAGGGGTACAGTGTCTTGCTCAGGGACACTTCGAAACATGACACGTCCCAGTCAAGGTTTGAACCTTCGACCTTGCGGTTACCAGACAACCCTCTCAACCCAGGGAGCCACGGAAGGAGGATGTAGTCCAATCTCCAAAGATGTTGCACTATTCAAATTTGTACAATGTGTAATAAATTGTGAAATTCTAATGAAGTCTCTCCTGGTTGAATGACTTTTATATGACTGTTTTCGACATTCTATAATAAGACTGTTTTTGACTTTTTTCGACATGCTGTACTATAACTAAGTTAAGTTAAGTATCTTCAAAAATAAAGTAACTTAAAAAGTATCTTCAACAATGAAGTAACTAAAAAAGTAACTTTTTTTCCAAAGTAACTAAAAAAGTAACTTTTTTTCCAAAGTAACTAAAAAAGTAACTTTTTTTCCAAAGTAACTAAAAAAGTAACTTTTTTTCCAAAGTAACTAAAAGCTAGGGGTACAGTGTCTTGCTCAAAGACACTTCGACAAATGACACGTCCCAGTCAAGGTTTGAACCTTCAACCTTGCGGTAACCAGACAACCCTCTTAACCCAGGGAGCCACGGAAGGAGGATGGAGTCCAATCTCCAAAGACGTTGCACTATTCAAATTTGTACAATGTGTAATAAATTGTGAAATTCTAATGAAGTCTCTCCTGGTTGAATGACTTTTATATGACTGTTTTCGACATTCTATAATAAGACTGTTTTTGACTTTTTTCGACATGCTGTACTATAACTAAGTTAAGTTGAGTATTTTCAAAAATAAAGTAACTTAAAAAGTATCTTCAACAATGAAGTAACTAAAAAAGTAACATTTTTTCCAAAGTCACTAAAAAAGTAACTTTTTTTCCAAAGTAACTAAAAGCTGGGGGTACAGTGTCTTGCTCAGGGACACTTCGAAACATGACACGTCCCAGTCAAGGTTTGAACCTTCGACCTTGCGGTTACCAGACAACCCTCTCAACCCAGGGAGCCACGGAAGGAGGATGTAAGTCCAATCTCCAAAGATGTTGCACTATTCAAATTTGTACAATGTGTAATAAATTGTGAAATTCTAATGAAGTCTCTCCTGGTTGAATGACTTTTATATGACTGTTTTCGACATTCTATAATAAGACTGTTTTTGACTTTTTTCGACATGCTGTACTATAACTAAGTTAAGTTGAGTATCTTCAAAAATAAAGTAACTTAAAAAGTATCTTCAACAATGAAGTAACTAAAAAAGTAACTTTTTTTCCAAAGTAACTAAAAAAGTAACTTTTTTTCCAAAGTAACTAAAAAAGTAACTTTTTAAAAAAAGTAATTATGAAAGTAACTTTTAAAAAAAAGGAATTAAAAAATTACTTTTAATGACGCGCTGTACTATGCCGTTTATAATTGCAGAAACTCCCTTCATCAACACTACGACCAGTGGCTGGACTCCAGCGGGATTATGCCTTATCTGACCTCAGCATCACCAGGATTTTATTTTTTATTTTATTTATTTATTACACTATATTTATCCCTTCATGGGGGAAAGTTTTCTCTGCATTTGACCCATCCCTGTATATAGGGAGCAGTGGGCTGCCAATGACAGGCGCCCGGGGAGCTAGGGGTACAGTGTCTTGCTCAGGGACACTTCGACACATGACACGTCCCAGTCAAGGATTGAAACTTCGACCTTGCAATTACCAGACAACCCTCTTAACAGGAAGCAGTCTCAAAGGCAATATACATGTTAGCCCCACTCAAAGCATGTTAACTCTGCTTTCGCTCATTATTCTGCTGTATATTTACATGTATTAGCAGAATAAAAGGGTGAGTTTAATTTGTTTTTTGATATTTACAAGTTCTGATAACCACTCTGTCCATATTCCCCACCTCTTAACTCCACAAGGAAGTAAAGAACGGTCATCAATGGCAGAAAGCGTGTGAACTGAATCACTTCTCTGTGCCCGCTTCATGCTCGGTGGGAAATATCGTATCTCATCATCGTGGTTAGCGAGACCAAACAATTTAGAAACACAGTTCTCAAGTCAAAAACTATAGAAATGATCCCTGAAAGTATAGTCTTAACAATCTTATGGGTGAAAACAGGAAGTCATTCACAGGACAATAATTCCCTCTCAGGGTTCCTCTCTGCCATCAACAAGCTCCTCCTCGTCTTGCATCTCATCCGTCACGTGTGTTTATGTAAATGACACAGTGTTGCACAGCCAATCACTGCAAGACTCTGACAGCACAGCGGTGATACAGAGAGATATCAGACTGGAAAGAAAGGCAGAAAGCCATATGGTAAAGTGAGAAAATAAAAATGACAATTGACTGCATTTAAAACAGGTACCTAATAATGGAAGGCTAATTTTACCCATTAACAGGAAGCAGTCTCAAAGGCAATTTACATATTAGCCCCACTCGAAGCATGTTAACTCTGCTTTTGCTCATTATTCTGCTGTATATTTACATGTATTAGCAGAATAAAAGGGTGAGTTTAATTTGTTTTTTGATATTTACAAGTTCTGATAACCACTCTGTCCATATTCCCCACCTCCTAATTCCACAAGGAAGTAAAGAACGGTCATCAATGGCAGAAAGCGTGTGAACTGAATCACTTCTCTGTGCCCGCTTCGCGCTCAGTGGGAAATATCGTATCTCATCATCGTGGTTAGCGAGACCAAACAATTTAGAAACACATTTCTCAAGTCAAAAACTATAGAAATGATCCCTGAAAGTATAGTCTTAACAATCTCATGGGTGAAAACAGGAAGTCATTCACAGGACAATAATTCCCTCTCAGGGTTCCTCTCTGCCATCAACAAGCTCCTCCTCGTCTTGCATCTCATCCGTCACGTGTGTTTATGTAAATGACACAGTGTTGCACAGCCAATCACTGCACGACTCTGACAGCACAGCGGTGATACAGAGAGATATCAGACTGGAAAGAAAGGCAGAAAGCCGTATGGTAAAGTGAGAAAATAAAAATGACAATTGACTGCATTTAAAACAGGTACCTAATAATGGAAGGCTAATTTTACCCATTAACAGGAAGCAGTCTCAAAGGCAATATACATGTTAGCCCCACTCGAAGCATGTTAACTCTGCTTTCGCTCATTATTCTGCTGTATATTTACATGTATTAGCAGAATAAAAGGGTGAGTTTAATTTGTTTTTGGATATTTACAAGTTCTGATAACCACTCTGTCCATATTCCCCACCTCTTAACTCCACAAGGAAGTAAAGAACGGTCATCAATGGCAGAAAGCGTGTGAACTGAATCACTTCTCTGTGCCCGCTTCACGCTCAGTGGGAAATATCGTATCTCTTCATCGTGGTTAGCGAGACCAAACGATTTAGAAACACATTTCTCAAGTCAAAAACTGTAGAAATGATCCCTGAAAGTATAGTCTTAACAATCTTATGGGTGAAAACAGGAAGTCATTCACAGGACAATAATTCCCTCTTAGGGTTCCTCTCTGCCATCAACAAGCTCCTCCTCGTCTTGCATCTCATCCGTCACGTGTGTTTATGTAAATGACACAGTGTTGCACAGCCAATCACTGCACGACTCTGACAGCACAGCGGTGATACAGAGAGATATCAGACTGGAATGAAAGGCAGAAAGCCGTATGGTAAAGTGAGAAAATAAAAATGACAATTGACTGCATTTAAAACAGGTACCTAATAATGGAAGGCTAATTTTACCCATTAACAGGAAGCAGTCTCAAATGGCAATATACATGTTAGCCCCACTCGAAGCATGTTAACTCTGCTTTCGCTCATTATTCTGCTGTATATTAACATGTATTAGCAGAATAAAAGGGTGAGTTTAATTAGTTTTTTGATATTTACAAGTTCTGATAACCACTCTGTCCATATTCCCCACCTCTTAACTCCACAAGGAAGTAAAGAACAGTCATCAATGGCAGAAAGCGTGTGAACTGAATCACTTCTCTGTGCCCGCTTCACGCTCAGTAGGAAATATCGTATCTCATCATCGTGGTTAGCGAGACCAAACAATTTAGAAACACATTTCTCAAGTCAAAAACTATAGAAATGATCCCTGAAAGCATAGTCTTAACAATCTTATGGGTGAAAACAGGAAGTCATTCACAGGACAATAATTCCCTCTCAGGGTTCCTCTCTGCCATCAACAAGCTCCTCCTCGTCTTGCATCTCATCCGTCACGTGTGTTTATGTAAATGACACAGTGTTGCACAGCCAATCACTGCAAGACTCTGACAGCACAGCGGTGATACAGAGAGATATCAGACTGGAAAGAAAGGCAGAAAGCCATATGGTAAAGTGAGAAAATAAAAATGACAATTGACTGCATTTAAAACAGGTACCTAATAATGGAAGGCTAATTTTACCCATTAACAGGAAGCAGTCTCAAAGGCAATTTACATATTAGCCCCACTCGAAGCATGTTAACTCTGCTTTTGCTCATTATTCTGCTGTATATTTACATGTATTAGCAGAATAAAAGGGTGAGTTTAATTTGTTTTTTGATATTTACAAGTTCTGATAACCACTCTGTCCATATTCCCCACCTCCTAATTCCAGAAGGAAGTAAAGAACGGTCATCAATGGCAGAAAGCGTGTGAACTGAATCACTTCTCTGTGCCCGCTTCGCGCTCAGTGGGAAATATCGTATCTCATCATCGTGGTTAGCGAGACCAAACAATTTAGAAACACATTTCTCAAGTCAAAAACTATAGAAATGATCCCTGAAAGTATAGTCTTAACAATCTCATGGGTGAAAACAGGAAGTCATTCACAGGACAATAATTCCCTCTTAGGGTTCCTCTCTGCCATCAACAAGCTCCTCCTCGTCTTGCATCTCATCCGTCACGTGTGTTTATGTAAATGACACAGTGTTGCACAGCCAATCACTGCACGACTCTGACAGCACAGCGGTGATACAGAGAGATATCAGACTGGAAAGAAAGGCAGAAAGCCGTATGGTAAAGTGAGAAAATAAAAATGACAATTGACTGCATTTAAAACAGGTACCTAATAATGGAAGGCTAATTTTACCCATTAACAGGAAGCAGTCTCAAAGGCAATATACATGTTAGCCCCACTCGAAGCATGTTAACTCTGCTTTCGCTCATTATTCTGCTGTATATTTACATGTATTAGCAGAATAAAAGGGTGAGTTTAATTTGTTTTTGGATATTTACAAGTTCTGATAACCACTCTGTCCATATTCCCCACCTCTTAACTCCACAAGGAAGTAAAGAACGGTCATCAATGGCAGAAAGCGTGTGAACTGAATCACTTTTCTGTGCCCGCTTCACGCTCAGTGGGAAATATCGTATCTCTTCATCGTGGTTAGCGAGACCAAACGATTTAGAAACACATTTCTCAAGTCAAAAACTGTAGAAATGATCCCTGAAAGTATAGTCTTAACAATCTTATGGGTGAAAACAGGAAGTCATTCACAGGACAATAATTCCCTCTTAGGGTTCCTCTCTGCCATCAACAAGCTCCTCCTCGTCTTGCATCTCATCCGTCACGTGTGTTTATGTAAATGACACAGTGTTGCACAGCCAATCACTGCACGACTCTGACATCACAGCGGTGATACAGAGAGATATCAGACTGGAAAGAAAGGCAGAAAGCCGTATGGTAAAGTGAGAAAATAAAAATGACAATTGACTGCATTTAAAACAGGTACCTAATAATGGAAGGCTAATTTTACCCATTAACAGGAAGCAGTCTCAAATGGCAATATACATGTTAGCCCCACTCGAAGCATGTTAACTCTGCTTTCGCTCATTATTCTGCTGTATATTAACATGTATTAGCAGAATAAAAGGGTGAGTTTAATTAGTTTTTTGACATTTACAAGTTCTGATAACCACTCTGTCCATATTCCCCACCTCTTAACTCCACAAGGAAGTAAAGAACAGTCATCAATGGCAGAAAGCGTGTGAACTGAATCACTTCTCTGTGCCCGCTTCACGCTCAGTGGGAAATATCGTATCTCATCATCGTGGTTAGCGAGACCAAACAATTTAGAAACACATTTCTCAAGTCAAAAACTATAGAAATGATCCCTGAAAGTATAGTCTTAACAATCTTATGGGTGAAAACAGGAAGTCATTCACAGGACAATAATTCCCTCTCAGGGTTCCTCTCTGCCATCAACAAGCTCCTCCTCGTCTTGCATCTCATCCAGTCACGTGTGTTTATGTAAATGACACAGTGTTGCACAGCCAATCACTGCACGACTCTGACAGCACAGCGGTGATACAGAGCGATATCAAACTGGAAAGAAAGGCAGAAAGCCGTATGGTAAAGTGAGAAAATAAAAATGACAATTGACTGCATTTAAAACAGGTACCTAATAATGGAAGGCTAATTTTACCCATTAACAGGAAGCAGTCTCAAATGGCAATATTCATGTTAGCCCCACTCGAAGCATGTTAACTCTGCTTTCGCTCATTATTCTGCTGTATATTTACATGTATTAGCAGAATAAAAGGGTGAGTTTAATTTGTTTTTGGATATTTACAAGTTCTGATAACCACTCTGTCCATATTCCCCACCTCTTAACTCCACAAGGAAGTAAAGAACGGTCATCAATGGCAGAAAGCGTGTGAACTGAATCACTTCTCTGTGCCCGCTTCACGCTCAGTGGGAAATATCGTATCTCTTCATCGTGGTTAGCGAGACCAAACGATTTAGAAACACATTTCTCAAGTCAAAAACTGTAGAAATGATCCCTGAAAGTATAGTCTTAACAATCTTATGGGTGAAAACAGGAAGTCATTCACAGGACAATAATTCCCTCTTAGGGTTCCTCTCTGCCATCAACAAGCTCCTCCTCGTCTTGCATCTCATCCGTCACGTGTGTTTATGTAAATGACACAGTGTTGCACAGCCAATCACTGCACGACTCTGACAGCACAGCGGTGATACAGAGAGATATCAGACTGGAAAGAAAGGCAGAAAGCCGTATGGTGAAGTGAGAAAATAAAAATGACAATTGACTGCATTTAAAACAGGTACCTAATAATGGAAGGCTAATTTTACCCATTAACAGGAAGCAGTCTCAAATGGCAATATACATGTTAGCCCCACTCGAAGCATGTTAACTCTGCTTTCGCTCATTATTCTGCTGTATATTTACATGTATTAGCAGAATAAAAGGGTGAGTTTAATTAGTTTTTTGATATTTACAAGTTCTGATAACCACTCTGTCCATATTCCCCACCTCTTAACTCCACAAGGAAGTAAAGAACGGTCATCAATGGCAGAAAGCATGTGAACTGAATCACTTCTCTGTGCCCGCTTCACGCTCAGTGGGAAAATCATATCTCTACATCGTGGTTAGCGAGACCAAACAATTTAGAAACACATTTCTCAAGTCAAAAACTATAGAAATGATCCCTGAAAGTATAGTCTTAACAATCTCATGGGTGAAAACAGGAAGTCATTCACAGGACAATAATTCCCTCTCAGGGTTCCTCTCTGCCATCAACAAGCTCCTCCTCGTCTTGCATCTCATCCAGTCACGTGTGTTTATGTAAATGAGACAGTGTTGCACAGCCAATCACTGCACGACTCTGACAGCACAGCGGTGATACAGAGCGATATCAAACTGGAAAGAAAGGCAGAAAGCCGTATGGTAAAGTGAGAAAATAAAAATGACAATTGACTGCATTTAAAACAGGCACCTAATAATGGAAGGCTAATTTTACCCATTAACAGGAAGCCGTCTCAAATGGCAATATACATGTTAGCCCCACTCGAAGCATGTTAACTCTGCTTTCGCTCATTATTCTGCTGTATATTTACATGTATTAGCAGAATAAAAGGGTGAGTTTAATTTGTTTTTGGATATTTACAAGTTCTGATAACCACTCTGTCCATATTCCCCACCTCTTAACTCCACAAGGAAGTAAAGAACGGTCATCAATGGCAGAAAGCATGTGAACTGAATCACTTCTCTGTGCCCGCTTCACGCTCAGTGGGAAATATCGTATCTCATCATCGTGGTTAGCGAGACCAAACAATTTAGAAACACATTTCTCAAGTCAAAAACTATAGAAATGATCCCTGAAAGTATAGTCTTCACAATCTTATGGGTGAAAACAGGAAGTCATTCACAGCACAATAATTCCCTCTCAGGGTTCCTCTCTGCCATCAACAAGCTCCTCCTCGTCTTGCATCTCATCCAGTCACGTGTGTTTATGTAAATGACACAGTGTTGCACAGCCAATCACTGCACGACTCTGACAGCACAGCGGTGATACAGAGAGATATCAGACTGGAAAGAAAGGCAGAAAGCCGTATGGTAAAGTGAGGAAATAAAAATGACAATTGACTGCATTTAAAACAGGTACCTAATAATGGAAGGATAATTTTACCCATTAACAGGAAGCAGTCTCAAAGGCAATATACATGTTAGCCCCACTCGAAGCATGTTAACTCTGCTTTCGCTCATTATTCTGCTGTATATTTACATGTATTAGCAGAATAAAAGGGTGAGTTTAATTAGTTTTTTGATATTTACAAGTTCTGATAACCACTCTGTCCATATTCCCCACCTCTTAACTCCACAAGGAAGTAAAGAACGGTCATCAATGGCAGAAAGCATGTGAACTGAATCACTTCTCTGTGCCCGCTTCACGCTCAGTGGGAAAATCATATCTCTACATCGTGGTTAGCGAGACCAAACAATTTAGAAACACATTTCTCAAGTCAAAAACTATAGAAATGATCCCTGAAAGTATAGTCTTAACAATCTCATGGGTGAAAACAGGAAGTCATTCACAGGACAATAATTCCCTCTCAGGGTTCCTCTCTGCCATCAACAAGCTCCTCCTCGTCTTGCATCTCATCCAGTCACGTGTGTTTATGTAAATGAGACAGTGTTGCACAGCCAATCACTGCACGACTCTGACAGCACAGCGGTGATACAGAGCGATATCAAACTGGAAAGAAAGGCAGAAAGCCGTATGGTAAAGTGAGAAAATAAAAATGACAATTGACTGCATTTAAAACAGGCACCTAATAATGGAAGGCTAATTTTACCCATTAACAGGAAGCCGTCTCAAATGGCAATATACATGTTAGCCCCACTCGAAGCATGTTAACTCTGCTTTCGCTCATTATTCTGCTGTATATTTACATGTATTAGCAGAATAAAAGGGTGAGTTTAATTTGTTTTTGGATATTTACAAGTTCTGATAACCACTCTGTCCATATTCCCCACCTCTTAACTCCACAAGGAAGTAAAGAACGGTCATCAATGGCAGAAAGCATGTGAACTGAATCACTTCTCTGTGCCCGCTTCACGCTCAGTGGGAAATATCGTATCTCATCATCGTGGTTAGCGAGACCAAACAATTTAGAAACACATTTCTCAAGTCAAAAACTATAGAAATGATCCCTGAAAGTATAGTCTTCACAATCTTATGGGTGAAAACAGGAAGTCATTCACAGCACAATAATTCCCTCTCAGGGTTCCTCTCTGCCATCAACAAGCTCCTCCTCGTCTTGCATCTCATCCAGTCACGTGTGTTTATGTAAATGACACAGTGTTGCACAGCCAATCACTGCACGACTCTGACAGCACAGCGGTGATACAGAGAGATATCAGACTGGAAAGAAAGGCAGAAAGCCGTATGGTAAAGTGAGGAAATAAAAATGACAATTGACTGCATTTAAAACAGGTACCTAATAATGGAAGGATAATTTTACCCATTAACAGGAAGCAGTCTCAAAGGCAATATACATGTTAGCCCCACTCGAAGCATGTTAACTCTGCTTTCGCTCATTATTCTGCTGTATATTTACATGTATTAGCAGAATAAAAGGGTGAGTTTAATTTGTTTTTGGATATTTACAAGTTCTGATAACCACTCTGTCCATATTCCCCACCTCTTAACTCCACAAGGAAGTAAAGAACGGTCATCAATGGCAGAAAGCATGTGAACTGAATCACTTCTCTGTGCCCGCTTCACGCTCAGTGGGAAAATCATATCTCTTCATCGTGGTTAGCGAGACCAAACAATTTAGAAACACATTTCTCAAGTCAAAAACTATAGAAATGATCCCTGAAAGTATAGTCTTAACAATCTTATGGGTGAAAACAGGAAGTCATTCACAGGACAATAATTCCCTCTCAGGGTTCCTCTCTGCCATCAACAAGCTCCTCCCCGTCTTGCATCTCATCCGTCACGTGTGTTTATGTAAATGACACAGTGTTGCACAGCCAATCACTGCACGACTCTGACAGCACAGCGGTGATACAGAGAGATATCAGACTGGAAAGAAAGGCAGAAAGCCGTATGGTAAAGTGAGAAAATAAAAATGACAATTGACTGCATTTAAAACAGGTACCTAATAATGGAAGGCTAATTTTACCCATTAACAGGAAGCAGTCTCAAAGGCAATATACATGTTAGCCCCACTCAAAGCATGTTAACTCTGCTTTCGCTCATTATTCTGCTGTATATTTACATGTATTAGCAGAATAAAAGGGTGAGTTTAATTTGTTTTTGGATATTTACAAGTTCTGATAACCACTCTGTCCATATTCCCCACCTCTTAACTCCACAAGGAAGTAAAGAACGGTCATCAATGGCAGAAAGCGTGTGAACTGAATCACTTCTCTGTGCCCGCTTCACGCTCAGTGGGAAATATCATATCTCTTCATCGTGGTTAGCGAGACCAAACAATTTAGAAACACATTTCTCAAGTCAAAAACTATAGAAATGATCCCTGAAAGTATAGTCTTAACAATCGTATGGGTGAAAACAGGAAGTCATTCACAGGACAATAATTCCCTCTCAGGGTTCCTCTCTGCCATCAACAAGCTCCTCCTCGTCTTGCATCTCATCCGTCACGTGTGTTTATGTAAATGACACAGTGTTGCACAGCCAATCACTGCACGAC
The DNA here is from genome assembly GCA_032191485.1 of Leptoclinus maculatus. Lineage (NCBI taxonomy): Eukaryota > Metazoa > Chordata > Actinopteri > Perciformes > Stichaeidae > Leptoclinus > Leptoclinus maculatus. The sequence goes on from JAVDOI010000009.1 coordinate 10,948,912, forward strand.
TCTGACAGCACAGCGGTGATACAGAGAGATATCAGACTGGAAAGAAAGGCAGAAAGCCGTATGGTAAAGTGAGAAAATAAAAATGACAATTGACTGCATTTAAAACAGGTACCTAATAATGGAAGGCTAATTTTACCCATTAACAGGAAGCAGTCTCAAAGGCAATATACATGTTAGCCCCACTCGAAGCATGTTAACTCTGCTTTCGCTCATTATTCTGCTGTATATTTACATGTATTAGCAGAATAAAAGGGTGAGTTTAATTTGTTTTTGGATATTTACAAGTTCTGATAACCACTCTGTCCATATTCCCCACCTCTTAACTCCACAAGGAAGTAAAGAACGGTCATCAATGGCAGAAAGCATGTGAACTGAATCACTTCTCTGTGCCCGCTTCACGCTCAGTGGAAAAATCATATCTCTTCATCGTGGTTAGCGAGACCAAACAATTTAGAAACACATTTCTCAAGTCAAAAACTATAGAAATGATCCCTGAAAGTATAGTCTTAACAATCTTATGGGTGAAAACAGGAAGTCATTCACAGGACAATAATTCCCTCTCAGGGTTCCTCTCTGCCATCAACAAGCTCCTCCTCGTCTTGCATCTCATCCGTCACGTGTGTTTATGTAAATGACACAGTGTTGCACAGCCAATCACTGCACGACTCTGACAGCACAGCGGTGATACAGAGAGATATCAGACTGGAAAGAAAGGCAGAAAGCCGTATGGTGAAGTGAGAAAATAAAAATGACAATTGACTGCATTTAAAACAGGTACCTAATAATGGAAGGCTAATTTTACCCATTAACAGGAAGCAGTCTCAAATGGCAATATACATGTTAGCCCCACTCGAAGCATGTTAACTCTGCTTTCGCTCATTATTCTGCTGTATATTTACATGTATTAGCAGAATAAAAGGGTGAGTTTAATTTGTTTTTGGATATTTACAAGTTCTGATAACCACTCTGTCCATATTCCCCACCTCTTAACTCCACAAGGAAGTAAAGAACGGTCATCAATGGCAGAAAGCATGTGAACTGAATCACTTCTCTGTGCCCGCTTCACGCTCAGTGGGAAATATCATATCTCTTCATCGTGGTTAGCGAGACCAAACAATTTAGAAACACATTTCTCAAGTCAAAAACTATAGAAATGATCCCTGAAAGTATAGTCTTAACAATCTTATGGGTGAAAACAGGAAGTCATTCACAGGACAATAATTCCCTCTCAGGGTTCCTCTCTGCCATCAACAAGCTCCTCCTCGTCTTGCATCTCATCCGTCACGTGTGTTTATGTAAATGACACAGTGTTGCACAGCCAATCACTGCACGACTCTGACAGCACAGCGGTGATACAGAGAGATATCAGACTGGAAAGAAAGGCAGAAAGCCGTATGGTAAAGTGAGAAAATAAAAATGACAATTGACTGCATTTAAAACAGGTACCTAATAATGGAAGGCTAATTTTACCCATTAACAGGAAGCAGTCTCAAAGGCAATATACATGTTAGCCCCACTCGAAGCATGTTAACTCTGCTTTCGCTCATTATTCTGCTGTATATTTACATGTATTAGCAGAATAAAAGGGTGAGTTTAATTTGTTTTTGGATATTTACAAGTTCTGATAACCACTCTGTCCATATTCCCCACCTCTTAACTCCACAAGGAAGTAAAGAACGGTCATCAATGGCAGAAAGCATGTGAACTGAATCACTTCTCTGTGCCCGCTTCACGCTCAGTGGGAAAATCATATCTCTTCATCGTGGTTAGCGAGACCAAACAATTTAGAAACACATTTCTCAAGTCAAAAACTATAGAAATAATCCCTGAAAGTATAGTCTTAACAATCTTATGGGTGAAAACAGGAAGTCATTCACAGGACAATAATTCCCTCTCAGGGTTCCTCTCTGCCATCAACAAGCTCCTCCTCGTCTTGCATCTCATCCAGTCACGTGTGTTTATGTAAATGAGACAGTGTTGCACAGCCAATCACTGCACGACCCTGACAGCACAGCGGTGATACAGAGCGATATCAAACTGGATAGAAAGGCAGAAAGCCGTATGGTAAAGTGAGAAAATAAAAATGACAATTGACTGCATTTAAAACAGGCACCTAATAATGGAAGGCTAATTTTACCCATTAACAGGAAGCAGTCTCAAATGGCAATATACATGTTAGCCCCACTCGAAGCATGTTAACTCTGCTTTCGCTCATTATTCTGCTGTATATTTACATGTATTAGCAGAATAAAAGGGTGAGTTTAATTTGTTTTTTGATATTTACAAGTTCTGATAACCACTCTGTCCATATTCCCCACCTCTTAACTCCACAAGGAAGTAAAGAACGGTCATCAATGGCAGAAAGCATGTGAACTGAATCACTTCTCTGTGCCCGCTTCACGCTCAGTGGGAAATATCGTATCTCATCATCGTGGTTAGCGAGACCAAACAATTTAGAAACACATTTCTCAAGTCAAAAACTATAGAAATGATCCCTGAAAGTATAGTCTTCACAATCTTATGGGTGAAAACAGGAAGTCATTCACAGGACAATAATTCCCTCTCAGGGTTCCTCTCTGCCATCAACAAGCTCCTCCTCGTCTTGCATCTCATCCGTCACGTGTGTTTATGTAAATGACACAGTGTTGCACAGCCAATCACTGCACGACTCTGACAGCACAGCGGTGATACAGAGCGATATCAAACTGGAAAGAAAGGCAGAAAGCCGTATGGTAAAGTGAGAAAATAAAAATGACAATTGACTGCATTTAAAACAGGCACCTAATAATGGAAGGCTAATTTTACCCATTAACAGGAAGCAGTCTCAAATGGCAATATACATGTTAGCCCCACTCGAAGCATGTTAACTCTGCTTTCGCTCATTATTCTGCTGTATATTTACATGTATTAGCAGAATAAAAGGGTGAGTTTAATTTGTTTTTTGATATTTACAAGTTCTGATAACCACTCTGTCCATATTCCCCACCTCTTAACTCCACAAGGAAGTAAAGAACGGTCATCAATGGCAGAAAGCATGTGAACTGAATCACTTCTCTGTGCCCGCTTCACGCTCAGTGGGAAATATCGTATCTCATCATCGTGGTTAGCGAGACCAAACAATTTAGAAACACATTTCTCAAGTCAAAAACTATAGAAATGATCCCTGAAAGTATAGTCTTCACAATCTTATGGGTGAAAACAGGAAGTCATTCACAGGACAATAATTCCCTCTCAGGGTTCCTCTCTGCCATCAACAAGCTCCTCCTCGTCTTGCATCTCATCCGTCACGTGTGTTTATGTAAATGACACAGTGTTGCACAGCCAATCACTGCACGACTCTGACAGCACAGCGGTGATACAGAGAGATATCAGACTGGAAAGAAAGGCAGAAAGCCGTATGGTAAAGTGAGAAAATAAAAATGACAATTGACTGCATTTAAAACAGGTACCTAATAATGGAAGGCTAATTTTACCCATTAACAGGAAGCAGTCTCAAAGGCAATATACATGTTAGCCCCACTCGAAGCATGTTAACTCTGCTTTCGCTCATTATTCTGCTGTATATTTACATGTATTAGCAGAATAAAAGGGTGAGTTTAATTAGTTTTTTGATATTTACAAGTTCTGATAACCACTCTGTCCATATTCCCCACCTCTTAACTCCACAAGGAAGTAAAGAACGGTCATCAATGGCAGAAAGCGTGTGAACTGAATCACTTCTCTGTGCCCGCTTCACGCTCAGTGGGAAATATCGTATCTCATCATCGGGGTTAGCGAGACCAAACAATTTAGAAACACATTTCTCAAGTCAAAAACTATAGAAATGATCCCTGAAAGTATAGTCTTAACAATCTTATGGGTGAAAACAGGAAGTCATTCACAGGACAATAATTCCCTCTCAGGGTTCCTCTCTGTCATCAACAAGCTCCTCCTCGTCTTGCATCTCATCCAGTCACGTGTGTTTATGTAAATGACACAGTTGTTGCACAGCCAATCACTGCACAACTCTGACAGCACAGCGGTGATACAGAGAGATATCAGACTGGAAAGAAAGGCAGAAAGCCGTATGGTAAAGTGAGAAAATAAAAATGACAATTGACTGCATTTAAAACAGGTACCTAATAATGGAAGGCTAATTTTACCCGTTAACAGGAAGCAGTCTCAAAGGCAATATACATGTTAGCCCCACTCGAAGCATGTTAACTCCGCTTTCACTCATTATTCTGCTGTATATTTACATGTATTAGCAGAATAAAAGGGTGAGTTTAATTTGTTTTTTGATATTTACAAGTTCTGATAACCACTCTGTCCATATTCCCCACCTCTTAACTCCACAAGGAAGTAAAGAACGGTCATCAATGGCAGAAAGCGTGTGAACTGAATCACTTCTCTGTGCCCGCTTCACGCTCAGTGGGAAATATCATATCTCTTCATCGTGGTTAGCGAGACCAAACAATTTAGAAACACATTTCTCAAGTCAAAAACTATAGAAATGATCCCTGAAAGTATAGTCTTAACAATCTTATGGGTGAAAACAGGAAGTCATTCACAGGACAATAATTCCCTCTCAGGGTTCCTCTCTGCCATCAACAAGCTCCTCCCCGTCTTGCATCTCATCCGTCACGTGTGTTTATGTAAATGACACAGTGTTGCACAGCCAATCACTGCACGACTCTGACAGCACAGCGGTGATACAGAGAGATATCAGACTGGAAAGAAAGGCAGAAAGCCGTATGGTAAAGTGAGAAAATAAAGATGACAATTGACTGCATTTAAAACAGGTACCTAATAATGGAAGGCTAATTTTACCCATTAACAGGAAGCAGTCTCAAAGGCAATATACATGTTAGCCCCACTCAAAGCATGTTAACTCTGCTTTCGCTCATTATTCTGCTGTATATTTACATGTATTAGCAGAATAAAAGGGTGAGTTTAATTTGTTTTTTGATATTTACAAGTTCTGATAACCACTCTGTCCATATTCCCCACCTCTTAACTCCACAAGGAAGTAAAGAACAGTCATCAATGGCAGAAAGCGTGTGAACTGAATCACTTCTATGTGCCCGCTTCACGCTCAGTGGGAAATATCGTATCTCATCATCGTGGTTAGCGAGACCAAACAATTTAGAAACACATTTCTCAAGTCAAAAACTATAGAAATGATCCCTGAAAGTATAGTCTTAACAGTCTTATGGGTGAAAACAGGAAGACATTCACAGGACAATAATTCCCTCTCAGGGTTCCTCTCTGCCATCAACAAGCTCCTCCTCGTCTTGCATCTCATCCGTCACATGTGTTTAATGTAAATGACACAGTGTTGCACAGCCAATCACTGCACGACTTTAACAGCACAGCGGTGATACAGAGAGATATCAGACTGGAAAGAAAGGCAGAAAGCCGTATGGTAAAGTGAGAAAATAAAAATGACAATTGACTGTATTTAAAACAGGTACCTAATAATGGAAGGCTAATTTTACCCATTAACAGGAAGCAGTCTCAAAGGCAATTTTACATGTTAGCCCCACTCGAAGCATGTTAACTCTGCTTTCGCTCATTATTCTGCTGTATATTTACATGTATTAGCAGAATTAAAGGGTGAGTTTAATTTGTTTTTGGATATTTACAAGTTCTGATAACCACTCTGTCCATATTCCCCACCTCTTAGCTCCACAAGGAAGTAAAGAACGGTCATCAATGGCAGAAAGCGTGTGAACTGAACCACTTCTCTGTGCCCGCTTCACGCTCAGTGGGAAATATCGTATCTCATCATCGTGGTTAGCGAGACCAAACAATTTAGAAACACATTTCTCAAGTCAAAAACTATAGAAATGATCCCTGAAAGTATAGTCTTAACAATCTTATGGGTGAAAACAGGAAGTCATTCACAGGACAATAATTCCCTCTCAGGGTTCCTCTCTGCCATCAACAAGCTCCTCCTCGTCTTGCATCTCATCCAGTCACGTGTGTTTATGTAAATGACACAGTTGTTGCACAGCCAATCACTGCACGACTCTGACAGCACAGCGGTGATACAGAGAGATATCAGACTGGAAAGAAAGGCAGAAAGCCGTATGGTAAAGTGAGAAAATAAAAATGACAATTGACTGCATTTAAAACAGGTACCTAATAATGGAAGGCTAATTTTACCCGTTAACAGGAAGCAGTCTCAAAGGCAATATACATGTTAGCCCCACTCGAAGCATGTTAACTCCGCTTTCACTCATTATTCTGCTGTATATTAACATGTATTAGCAGAATTAAAGGGTGAGTTTAATTTGTTTTTGGATATTTACAAGTTCTGATAACGACTCTGTCCATATTCCCCACCTCTTAGCTCCACAAGGAAGTAAAGAACGGTCATCAATGGCAGAAAGCGTGTGAACTGAACCACTTCTCTGTGCCCGCTTCACGCTCAGTGGGAAATATCGTATCTCATCATCGTGGTTAGCGAGACCAAACAATTTAGAAACACATTTCTCAAGTAAAAACCTATAGAAATGATCCCTGAAAGTATAGTCTTAACAATCTCATGGGTGAAAACAGGAAGTCATTCACAGGACAATAATTCCCTCTCAGGGTTCCTCTCTGCCATCAACAAGCTCCTCCTCGTCTTGCATCTCATCCAGTCACGTGTGTTTATGTAAATGACACAGTTGTTGCACAGCCAATCACTGCACGACTCTGACAGCACAGCGGTGATACAGAGAGATATCAGACTGGAAAGAAAGGCAGAAAGCCGTATGGTAAAGTGAGAAAATAAAAATGACAATTGACTGCATTTAAAACAGGTACCTAATAATGGAAGGCTAATTTTACCCGTTAACAGGAAGCAGTCTCAAAGGCAATATACATGTTAGCCCCACTCGAAGCATGTTAACTCCGCTTTCACTCATTATTCTGCTGTATATTTACATGTATTAGCAGAATAAAAGGGTGAGTTTAATTTGTTTTTTGATATTTACAAGTTCTGATAACCACTCTGTCCATATTCCCCACCTCTTAACTCCACAAGGAAGTAAAGAACGGTCATCAATGGCAGAAAGCGTGTGAACTGAATCACTTCTCTGTGCCCGCTTCACGCTCAGTGGGAAATATCATATCTCTTCATCGTGGTTAGCGAGACCAAACAATTTAGAAAGACATTTCTCAAGTCAAAAACTATAGAAATGATCCCTGAAAGTATAGTCTTAACAATCTTATGGGTGAAAACAGGAAGTCATTCACAGGACAATAATTCCCTCTTAGGGTTCCTCTCTGCCATCAACAAGCTCCTCCTCGTCTTGCATCTCATCCGTCACGTGTGTTTATGTAAATGACACAGTGTTGCACAGCCAATCACTGCACGACTCTGACAGCACAGCGGTGATACAGAGAGATATCAGACTGGAAAGAAAAGCAGAAAGCCGTATGGTAAAGTGAGAAAATAAAAATGACAATTGACTGCATTTAAAACAGGTACCTAATAATGGAAGGCTAATTTTACCCATTAACAGGAAGCAGTCTCAAAGGCAATATACATGTTAGCCCCACTCGAAGCATGTTAACTCTGCTTTCGCTCATTATTCTGCTGTATATTTACATGTATTAGCAGAATAAAAGGGTGAGTTTAATTTGTTTTTTGATATTTACAAGTTCTGATAACCACTCTGTCCATATTCCCCACCTCTTAACTCCACAAGGAAGTAAAGAACAGTCATCAATGGCAGAAAGCGTGTGAACTGAATCACTTCTCTGTGCCCGCTTCACGCTCAGTGGGAAATATCGTATCTCATCATCGTGGTTAGCGAGACCAAACAATTTAGAAACACATTTCTTAAGTCAAAAACTATAGAAATGATCCCTGAAAGTATAGTCTTAACAATCGTATGGGTGAAAACAGGAAGTCATTCACAGGACAATAATTCCCTCTCAGGGTTCCTCTCTGCCATCAACAAGCTCCTCCTCGTCTTGCATCTCATCCGTCACGTGTGTTTATGTAAATGACACAGTGTTGCACAGCCAATCACTATACGACTCTGACAGCACAGCGGTGATACAGAGAGATATCAGACTGGAAAGAAAGGCAGAAAGCCGTATGGTAAAGTGAGAAAATAAAAATGACAATTGACTGCATTTAAAACAGGTACCTAATAATGGAAGGCTAATTTTACCCATTAACAGGAAGCAGTCTCAAAGGCAATTTTACATGTTAGCCCCACTCGAAGCATGTTAACTCTGCTTTCGCTCATTATTCTGCTGTATATTTACATGTATTAGCAGAATTAAAGGGTGAGTTTAATTTGTTTTTTGATATTTACAAGTTCTGATAACCACTCTGTCCATATTCCCCACCTCTTAACTCCACAAGGAAGTAAAGAACGGTCATCAATGGCAGAAAGCGTGTGAACTGAATCACTTCTATGTGCCCGCTTCACGCTCAGTGGGAAATATCGTATCTCATCATCGTGGTTAGCGAGACCAAACAATTTAGAAAGACATTTCTCAAGTCAAAAACTATAGAAATGATCCCTGAAAGTATAGTCTTAACAATCTTATGGGTGAAAACAGGAAGTCATTCACAGGACAATAATTCCCTCTCAGGGTTCCTCTCTGCCATCAACAAGCTCCTCCTCGTCTTGCATCTCATCCGTCACGTGTGTTTATGTAAATGACACAGTGTTGCACAGCCAATCACTGCACGACTCTGACAGCACAGCGGTGATACAGAGAGATATCAGACTGGAAAGAAAGGCAGAAAGCCGTATGGTAAATTGAGAAAATAAAAATGACAATTGACTGCATTTAAAACAGGTAGCTAATAATGGAAGGCTAATTTTACCCATTAACAGGAAGCAGTCTCAAAGGCAATTTTACATGTTAGCCCCACTCGAAGCATGTTAACTCTGCTTTCGCTCATTATTCTGCTGTATATTTACATGTATTAGCAGAATTAAAGGGTGAGTTTAATTTGTTTTTTGATATTTACAAGTTCTGATAACCACTCTGTCCATATTCCCCACCTCTTAACTCCACAAGGAAGTAAAGAACAGTCATCAATGGCAGAAAGCGTGTGAACTGAATCACTTCTATGTGTCCGCTTCACGCTCAGTGGGAAATATCGTATCTCATCATCGTGGTTAGCGAGACCAAACAATTTAGAAACACATTTCTCAAGTCAAAAACTATAGAAATGATCCCTGAAAGTATAGTCTTAACAATCTTATGGGTGAAAACAGGAAGACATTCACAGGACAATAATTCCCTCTCAGGGTTCCTCTCTGCCATCAACAAGCTCCTCCTCGTCTTGCATCTCATCCGTCACATGTGTTTAATGTAAATGACACAGTGTTGCACAGCCAATCACTGCACGACTTTAACAGCACAGCGGTGATACAGAGAGATATCAGACTGGAAAGAAAGGCAGAAAGCCGTATGGTAAAGTGAGAAAATAAAAATGACAATTGACTGTATTTAAAACAGGTACCTAATAATGGAAGGCTAATTTTACCCATTAACGGGAAGCAGTCTCAAAGGCAATTTTACATGTTAGCCCCACTCGAAGCATGTTAACTCTGCTTTCGCTCATTATTCTGCTGTATATTTACATGTATTAGCAGAATTAAAGGGTGAGTTTAATTTGTTTTTGGATATTTACAAGTTCTGATAACCACTCTGTCCATATTCCCCACCTCTTAGCTCCACAAGGAAGTAAAGAACGGTCATCAATGGCAGAAAGCGTGTGAACTGAACCACTTCTCTGTGCCCGCTTCACGCTCAGTGGGAAATATCGTATCTCATCATCGTGGTTAGCGAGACCAAACAATTTAGAAACACATTTCTCAAGTCAAAAACTATAGAAATGATCCCTGAAAGTATAGTCTTAACAATCTTATGGGTGAAAACAGGAAGTCATTCACAGGACAATAATTCCCTCTCAGGGTTCCTCTCTGCCATCAACAAGCTCCTCCTCGTCTTGCATCTCATCCAGTCACGTGTGTTTATGTAAATGACACAGTTGTTGCACAGCCAATCACTGCACGACTCTGACAGCACAGCGGTGATACAGAGAGATATCAGACTGGAAAGAAAGGCAGAAAGCCGTATGGTAAAGTGAGAAAATAAAAATGACAATTGACTGCATTTAAAACAGGTACCTAATAATGGAAGGCTAATTTTACCCGTTAACAGGAAGCAGTCTCAAAGGCAATATACATGTTAGCCCCACTCGAAGCATGTTAACTCCGCTTTCACTCATTATTCTGCTGTATATTTACATGTATTAGCAGAATAAAAGGGTGAGTTTAATTTGTTTTTTGATATTTACAAGTTCTGATAACCACTCTGTCCATATTCCCCACCTCTTAACTCCACAAGGAAGTAAAGAACGGTCATCAATGGCAGAAAGCGTGTGAACTGAATCACTTCTCTGTGCCCGCTTCACGCTCAGTGGGAAATATCATATCTCTTCATCGTGGTTAGCGAGACCAAACAATTTAGAAAGACATTTCTCAAGTCAAAAACTATAGAAATGATCCCTGAAAGTATAGTCTTAACAATCTTATGGGTGAAAACAGGAAGTCATTCACAGGACAATAATTCCCTCTCAGGGTTCCTCTCTGCCATCAACAAGCTCCTCCTCGTCTTGCATCTCATCCGTCACGTGTGTTTATGTAAATGACACAGTGTTGCACAGCCAATCACTGCACGACTCTGACAGCACAGCGGTGATACAGAGAGATATCAGACTGGAAAGAAAAGCAGAAAGCCGTATGGTAAAGTGAGAAAATAAAAATGACAATTGACTGCATTTAAAACAGGTACCTAATAATGGAAGGCTAATTTTACCCATTAACAGGAAGCAGTCTCAAAGGCAATATACATGTTAGCCCCACTCGAAGCATGTTAACTCTGCTTTCGCTCATTATTCTGCTGTATATTTACATGTATTAGCAGAATAAAATGGTGAGTTTAATTTGTTTTTTGATATTTACAAGTTCTGATAACCACTCTGTCCATATTCCCCACCTCTTAACTCCACAAGGAAGTAAAGAACGGTCATCAATGGCAGAAAGCGTGTGAACTGAATCACTTCTCTGTGCCCGCTTCACGCTCAGTGGGAAATATCGTATCTCATCATCGTGGTTAGCGAGACCAAACAATTTAGAAACACATTTCTTAAGTCAAAAACTATAGAAATGATCCCTGAAAGTATAGTCTTAACAATCGTATGGGTGAAAACAGGAAGTCATTCACAGGACAATAATTCCCTCTCAGGGTTCCTCTCTGCCATCAACAAGCTCCTCCTCGTCTTGCATCTCATCCGTCACGTGTGTTTATGTAAATGACACAGTGTTGCACAGCCAATCACTATACGACTCTGACAGCACAGCGGTGATACAGAGAGATATCAGACTGGAAAGAAAGGCAGAAAGCCGTATGGTAAAGTGAGAAAATAAAAATGACAATTGACTGCATTTAAAACAGGTACCTAATAATGGAAGGCTAATTTTACCCATTAACAGGAAGCAGTCTCAAAGGCAATTTTACATGTTAGCCCCACTCGAAGCATGTTAACTCTGCTTTCGCTCATTATTCTGCTGTATATTTACATGTATTAGCAGAATTAAAGGGTGAGTTTAATTTGTTTTTTGATATTTACAAGTTCTGATAACCACTCTGTCCATATTCCCCACCTCTTAACTCCACAAGGAAGTAAAGAACGGTCATCAATGGCAGAAAGCGTGTGAACTGAATCACTTCTATGTGCCCGCTTCACGCTCAGTGGGAAATATCGTATCTCATCATCGTGGTTAGCGAGACCAAACAATTTAGAAACACATTTCTCAAGTCAAAAACTATAGAAATGATCCCTGAAAGTATAGTCTTAACAATCTTATGGGTGAAAACAGGAAGACATTCACAGGACAATAATTCCCTCTCAGGGTTCCTCTCTGCCATCAACAAGCTCCTCCTCGTCTTGCATCTCATCCGTCACGTGTGTTTAATGTAAATGACACAGTGTTGCACAGCCAATCACTGCACGACTTTAACAGCACAGCGGTGATACAGAGAGATATCAGACTGGAAAGAAAGGCAGAAAGCCGTATGGTAAAGTGAGAAAATAAAAATGACAATTGACTGCATTTAAAACAGGTACCTAATAATGGAAGGCTAATTTTACCCATTAACAGGAAGCAGTCTCAAAGGCAATTTTACATGTTAGCCCCACTCGAAGCATGTTAACTCTGCTTTCGCTCATTATTCTGCTGTATATTTACATGTATTAGCAGAATTAAAGGGTGAGTTTAATTTGTTTTTGGATATTTACAAGTTCTGATAACCACTCTGTCCATATTCCCTACCTCTTAGCTCCACAAGGAAGTAAAGAACGGTCATCAATGGCAGAAAGCGTGTGAACTGAATCACTTCTCTGTGCCCGCTTCACGCTCAGAGGGAAATATCGTATCTCATCATCGTGGTTAGCGAGACCAAACAATTTAGAAACACATTTCTCAAGTCAAAAACTATAGAAATGATCCCTGAAAGTATAGTCTTAACAATCGTATGGGTGAAAACAGGAAGACATTCACAGGACAATAATTCCCTCTCAGGGTTCCTCTCTGCCATCAACAAGCTCCTCCTCGTCTTGCATCTCATCCGTCACGTGTGTTTATGTAAATGACACAGTGTTGCACAGCCAATCACTGCACGACTCTAACAGCACAGCGGTGATACAGAGAGATATCAGACTGGAAAGAAAGGCAGAAAGCCGTATGGTAAAGTGAGAAAATAAAAATGACAATTGACTGCATTTAAAACAGGTACCTAATAATGGAAGGCTAATTTTACCCATTAACAGGAAGCAGTCTCAAAGGCAATTTTACATGTTAGCCCCACTCGAAGCATGTTAACTCTGCTTTCGCTCATTATTCTGCTGTATATTAACATGTATTAGCAGAATTAAAGGGTGAGTTTAATTTGTTTTTTGATATTTACAAGTTCTGATAACCACTCTGTCCATATTCCCCACCTCTTAACTCCACAAGGAAGTAAAGAACGGTCATCAATGGCAGAAAGCGTGTGAACTGAATCACTTCTCTGTGCCCGCTTCACGCTCAGTGGGAAATATCGTATCTCATCATCGTGGTTAGCGAGACCAAACAATTTAGAAACACATTTCTCAAGTCAAAAACTATAGAAATGATCCCTGAAAGTATAGTCTTAACAATCTTATGGGTGAAAACAGGAAGTCATTCACAGGACAATAATTCCCTCTCAGTGTTCCTCTCTGCCATCAACAAGCTCCTCCTCGTCTTGCATCTCATCCGTCACGTGTGTTTATGTAAATGACACAGTGTTGCACAGCCAATCACTGCACGACTCTGAAAGCACAGCGGTGATACAGAGAGATATCAGACTGGAAAGAAAGGCAGAAAGCCGTATGGTAAAGTGAGAAAATAAAAATGACAATTGACTGCATTTAAAACAGGTACCTAATAATTTAAGGCTAATTTTACCCATTAACAGGAAGCAGTCTCAAAGGCAATATACTTGTTAGCCCCACTCGAAGCATGTTAACTCTGCTTTCGCTCATTATTCTGCTGTATATTTACATGTATTAGCAGAATAAAAGGGTGAGTTTAATTTGTTTTTGGATATTTACAAGTTCTGATAACCACTCTGTCGATATTCCCCACCTCTTAACTCCACAAGGAAGTAAAGAACGGTCATCAATGGCAGAAAGCGTGTGAACTGAATCACTTCTCTGTGCCCGCTTCACGCTCAGTGGGAAATATCGTATCTCATCATCGTGGTTAGCGAGACCAAACAATTTAGAAACACATTTCTCAAGTCAAAAACTATAGAAATGATCCCTGAAAGTATAGTCTTAACAATCTTATGGGTGAAAACAGGAAGTCATTCACAGGACAATAATTCCCTCTCAGGGTTCCTCTCTGCCATCAACAAGCTCCTCCTCGTCTTGCATCTCATCCGTCACGTGTGTTTATGTAAATGACACAGTGTTGCACAGCCAATCACTGCACGACTCTGACAGCACAGCGGTGATACAGAGAGATATCAGACTGGAAAGAAAGACAGAAAGCCGTGTGGTAAAGTGAGAAAATAAAAATGACAATTGACTGCATTTAAAACAGGTACCTAATAATGGAAGGCTAATTTTACCCATTAACAGGAAGCAGTCTCAAAGGCAATATACATGTTAGCCCCACTCGAAGCATGTTAACTCTGCTTTCGCTCATTATTCTGCTGTATATTTACATGTATTAGCAGAATAAAAGGGTGAGTTTAATTTGTTTTTTGATATTTACAAGTTCTGATAACCACTCTGTCCATATTCCCCACCTCTTAACTCCACAAGGAAGTAAAGAACAGTCATCAATGGCAGAAAGCGTGTGAACTGAATCACTTCTCTGTGCCCGCTTCACGCTCAGTGGGAAATATCGTATCTCATCATCGTGGTTAGCGAGACCAAACAATTTAGAAACACATTTCTCAAGTCAAAAACTATAGAAACGATCCCTGAAAGTATAGTCTTAACAATCTTATGGGTGAAAACAGGAAGTCATTCACAGGACAATAATTCCCTCTTAGGGTTCCTCTCTGCCATCAACAAGCTCCTCCTCGTCTTGCATCTCATCCGTCACGTGTGTTTATGTAAATGACACAGTGTTGCACAGCCAATCACTGCACGACTCTGACAGCACAGCGGTGATACAGAGCGATATCAGACTGGAAAGAAAGGCAGAAAGCCGTATGGTAAAGTGAGAAAATAAAAATGACAATTGACTGCATTTAAAACAGGTACCTAATAATGGAAGGCTAATTTTACCCATTAACAGGAAGCAGTCTCAAAGGCAATATACATGTTAGCCCCACTCGAAGCATGTTAACTCCGCTTTCGCTCATTAGTCTACTGTATATTTACATGTATTAGCAGAATAAAAGGGTGAGTTTAATTTGTTTTTTGATATTTACAAGTTCTGATATCCACTCTGTCCACATTCCCCACCTCTTAACTCCACAAGGAAGTAAAGGACAGTCATCAATGGCAGAAAGCGTGTGAACTGAATCACTTCTCTGTGCCCGCTTCACGCTCAGTGGGAAATATCATATCTCATCATCGTGGTTAGCGAGACCAAACAATTTAGAAACACATTTCTCAAGTCAAAAACTATAGAAACGATCCCTGAAAGTATAGTCTTAACAATCTTATGGGTGAAAACAGGAAGTCATTCACAGGACAATAATTCCCTCTTAGGGTTCCTCTCTGCCATCAACAAGCTCCTCCTCGTCTTGCATCTCATCCGTCACGTGTGTTTATGTAAATGACACAGTGTTGCAAAGCCAATCACTGCACGACTCTAACAGCACAGCGGTGATACAGAGCGATATCAGACTGGAAAGAAAGGCAGAAAGCCGGCTGGTAAAGTGAGAAAATAAAAATGACAATTGACTGCATTTAAAACAGGTACCTTAATAATGGAAGGCTAATTTTACCCATTAACAGGAAGCAGTCTCAAAGGCAATATACATGTTAGCCCCACTCGAAGCATGTTAACTCCGCTTTCGCTCATTATTCTGCTGTATATTTACATGTATTAGCAGAATAAAAGGGTGAGTTTAATTTGTTTTTGGATATTTACAAGTTCTGATAACCACTCTGTCCATATTCCCCACCTCTTAACTCCACAAGGAAGTAATGAACGGTCATCAATGGCAGAAAGCATGTGAACTGAATCACTTCTCTGTGCCCGCTTCACGCTCAGTGGGAAAATCATATCTCTTCATCGTGGTTAGCGAGACCAAACAATTTAGAAACACATTTCTCAAGTCAAAAACTATAGAAATGATCCCTGAAAGTATAGTCTTAACAATCTTATGGGTGAAAACAGGAAGTCATTCACAGGACAATAATTCCCTCTCAGGGTTCCTCTCT
Source organism: Leptoclinus maculatus (assembly GCA_032191485.1). Lineage (NCBI taxonomy): Eukaryota > Metazoa > Chordata > Actinopteri > Perciformes > Stichaeidae > Leptoclinus > Leptoclinus maculatus. Next base: position 10,964,849 of record JAVDOI010000009.1, read on the forward strand.
GCCATCAACAAGCTCCTCCTCGTCTTGCATCTCATCCGTCACGTGTGTTTATGTAAATGACACAGTGTTGCACAGCCAATCACTGCACGACTCTGACAGCACAGCGGTGATACAGAGCGATATCAGACTGGAAAGAAAGGCAGAAAGCCGTATGGTAAAGTGAGAAAATAAAAATGACAATTGACTGCATTTAAAACAGGTACCTAATAATGGAAGGCTAATTTTACCCATTAACAGGAAGCAGTCTCAAAGGCAATATACATGTTAGCCCCACTCGAAGCATGTTAACTCCGCTTTCGCTCATTATTCTGCTGTATATTTACATGTATTAGCAGAATAAAAGGGTGAGTTTAATTTGTTTTTTGATATTTACAAGTTCTGATATCCACTCTGTCCACATTCCCCACCTCTTAACTCCACAAGGAAGTAAAGAACAGTCATCAATGGCAGAAAGCGTGTGAACTGAATCACTTCTCTGTGCCCGCTTCACGCTCAGTGGGAAATATCATATCTCTTCATCGTGGTTAGCGAGACCAAACAATTTAGAAACACATTTCTCAAGTCAAAAACTATAGAAACGATCCCTGAAAGTATAGTCTTACCAATCTTATGGGTGAAAACAGGAAGTCATTCACAGGACAATAATTCCCTCTTAGGGTTCCTCTCTGCCATCAACAAGCTCCTCCTCGTCTTGCATCTCATCCGTCACGTGTGTTTATGTAAATGACACAGTGTTGCACAGCCAATCACTGCACGACTCTAACAGCACAGCGGTGATACAGAGCGATATCAGACTGGAAAGAAAGGCAGAAAGCCGTATGGTAAAGTGAGAAAATAAAAATGACAATTGACTGCATTTAAAACAGGTACCTTAATAATGGAAGGCTAATTTTACCCATTAACAGGAAGCAGTCTCAAAGGCAATATACATGTTAGCCCCACTCGAAGCATGTTAACTCCGCTTTCGCTCATTATTCTGCTGTATATTTACATGTATTAGCAGAATAAAAGGGTGAGTTTAATTTGTTTTTTGATATTTACAAGTTCTGATAACCACTCTGTCCATATGCCCCACCTCTTAACTCCACAAGGAAGTAAAGAACGGTCATCAATGGCAGAAAGCGTGTGAACTGAATCACTTCTCTGTGCCCGCTTCACACTCAGTGGGAAATATCGTATCTCAACATCGTGGTTAGCGAGACCAAACAATTTAGAAAGACATTTCTCAAGTCAAAAACTGTAGAAATGATCCCTGAAAGTATAGTCTTAACAATCTTATGGGTGAAAACAGGAACTCATTCACAGGACAATAATTCCCTCTCAGGGTTCCTCTCTGCCATCAACAAGCTCCTCCTCGTCTTGCATCTCATCCGTCATGTGTGTTTATGTAAATGTCACAGTGTTGCACAGCCAATCACTGCACGACTCTGACAGCACAGCGGTGATACAGAGAGATATCAGACTGGAAAGAAAGGCAGAAAGCCGTATGGTAAAGTGAGAAAATAAAAATGACAATTGACTGCATTTAAAACAGGTACCTAATAATTTAAAGATTAATTTTACCCATTAACAGGAAGCAGTCTCAAAGGCAATATACATGTTAGCCCCACTCGAAGCATGTTAACTCCGCTTTCGCTCATTATTCTGCTGTATATTTACATGTATTAGCAGAATAAAAGGGTGAGTTCAATTTGTTTTTGGATATTTACAAGTTCTGATAACCACTCTGTCCATATTCCCCACCTCTTAACTCCACAAGGAAGTAAAGAACGGTCATCAATGGCAGAAAGCGTGTGAACTGAATCACTTCTCTGTGCCCGCTTCACGCTCAGTGGGAAATATCGTATCTCATCATCGGGGTTAGCGAGACCAAACAATTTAGAAACACATTTCTCAAGTCAAAAACTATAGAAATGATCCCTGAAAGTATAGTCTTAACAATCTTATGGGTGAAAACAGGAAGTCATTCACAGGACAATAATTCCCTCTCAGGGTTCCTCTCTGCCATCAACAAGCTCGTCCTCGTCTTGCATCTCATCCGTCACGTGTGTTTATGTAAATGACACAGTGTTGCACAGCCAATCACTGCACGACTCTGACAGCACAGCGGTGATACAGAGCGATATCAGACTGGAAAGAAAGGCAGAAAGCCGTATGGTAAAGTGAGAAAATAAAAATGACAATTGACTGCATTTAAAACAGGTACCTAATAATGGAAGGCTAATTTTACCCATTAACAGGAAGCAGTCTCAAAGGCAATATACATGTTAGCCCCACTCGAAGCATGTTAACTCCGCTTTCGCTCATTATTCTGCTGTATATTTACATGTATTAGCAGAATAAAAGGGTGAGTTTAATTTGTTTTTTGATATTTACAAGTTCTGATATCCACTCTGTCCACATTCCCCACCTCTTAACTCCACAAGGAAGTAAAGAACAGTCATCAATGGCAGAAAGCGTGTGAACTGAATCACTTCTCTGTGCCCGCTTCACGCTCAGTGGGAAATATCATATCTCATCATCGTGGTTAGCGAGACCAAACAATTTAGAAACACATTTCTCAAGTCAAAAACTATAGAAACGATCCCTGAAAGTATAGTCTTAACAATCTTATGGGTGAAAACAGGAAGTCATTCACAGGACAATAATTCCCTCTTAGGGTTCCTCTCTGCCATCAACAAGCTCCTCCTCGTCTTGCATCTCATCCGTCACGTGTGTTTATGTAAATGACACAGTGTTGCACAGCCAATCACTGCACGACTCTAACAGCACAGCGGTGATACAGAGCGATATCAGACTGGAAAGAAAGGCAGAAAGCCGTATGGTAAAGTGAGAAAATAAAAATGACAATTGACTGCATTTAAAACAGGTACCTTAATAATGGAAGGCTAATTTTACCCATTAACAGGAAGCAGTCTCAAAGGCAATATACATGTTAGCCCCACTCGAAGCATGTTAACTCCGCTTTCGCTCATTATTCTGCTGTATATTTACATGTATTAGCAGAATAAAAGGGTGAGTTTAATTTGTTTTTGGATATTTACAAGTTCTGATAACCACTCTGTCCATATTCCCCACCTCTTAACTCCACAAGGAAGTAAAGAACGGTCATCAATGGCAGAAAGCGTGTGAACTGAATCACTTCTCTGTGCCCGCTTCACGCTCAGTGGGAAATATCGTATCTCATCATCGGGGTTAGCGAGACCAAACAATTTAGAAACACATTTCTCAAGTCAAAAACTATAGAAATGATCCCTGAAAGTATAGTCTTAACAATCTTATGGGTGAAAACAGGAAGTCATTCACAGGACAATAATTCCCTCTCAGGGTTCCTCTCTGCCATCAACAAGCTCGTCCTCGTCTTGCATCTATTCCGTCACGTGTGTTTATGTAAATGACACAGTGTTGCACAGCCAATCACTGCACGACTCTGACAGCACAGCGGTGATACAGAGAGATATCAGACTGGAAAGAAAGGCAGAAAGCCGTATGGTAAAGTGAGAAAATAAAAATGACAATTGACTGCATTTAAAACAGGTACCTAATAATGGAAGGCTAATTTTACCCATTAACAGGAAGCAGTCTCAAAGGCAATATACATGTTAGCCCCACTCGAAGCATGTTAACTCCGCTTTCACTCATTATTCTGCTGTATATTTACATGTATTAGCAGAATAAAAGGGTGAGTTTAATTTGTTTTTTGATATTTACAAGTTCTGATAACCACTCCGTCCATAATCCCCACCTCTTAACTCCACAAGGAAGTAAAGAACGGTCATCAATGGCAGAAAGCGTGTGAACTGCATCACTTCTATGTGCCCGCTTCACGCTCAGTGGGAAATATCGTATCTCATCATCGTGGTTAGCGAGACCAAACAATTTAGAAACACCTTTCTCAAGTCAAAAACTATAGAAATGATCCCTGAAAGTATAGTCTTAACAATCTTATGGGTGAAAACAGGAAGACATTCACAGGACAATAATTCCCTCTCAGGGTTCCTCTCTGCCATCAACAAGCTCCTCCTCGTCTTGCATCTCATCCGTCACGTGTGTTTAATGTAAATGACACAGTGTTGCACAGCCAATCACTGCACGACTTTAACAGCACAGCGGTGATACAGAGAGATATCAGACTGGAAAGAAAGGCAGAAAGCCGTATGGTAAAGTGAGAAAATAAAAATGACAATTGACTGCATTTAAAACAGGTACCTAATAATGGAAGGCTAATTTTACCCATTAACAGGAAGCAGTCTCAAAGGCAATATACATGTTAGCCCCACTCGAAGCATGTTAACTCCGCTTCCACATTAATTATTCTGCTGTATATTTACATGTATTAGCAGAATAAAAGGGTGAGTTTAATTTGTTTTTTGATATTTACATGTTCTGATAACCACTCTGTCCATAATCCCCACCTCTTAACTCCACAAGGAAGTAAAGAACGGTCATCAATGGCAGAAAGCGTGTGAACTGAATCACTTCTCTGTGCCCGCTTCACGCTCAGTGGGAAATATCGTATCTCATCATCGTGGTTAGCGAGACCAAACAATTTAGAAACACATTTCTCAAGTCAAAAACTATAGAAATGATCCCTGAAAGTATAGTCTTAACAATCTTATGGGTGAAAACAGGAAGTCATTCACAGGACAATAATTCCCTCTCAGGGTTCCTCTCTGCCATCAACAAGCTCCTCCTCGTCTTGCATCTCATCCGTCACGTGTGTTTATGTAAATGACACACTGTTGCACAGCCAATCACTGCACGACTCTGACAGCACAGCGGTGATACAGAGAGATATCAGACTGGAAAGAAAGGCAGAAAGCCGTATGGTAAAGTGAGAAAATAAAAATGACAATTGACTGCATTTAAAACAGGTACCTAATAATGGAAGGCTAATTTTACCCATTAACAGGAAGCAGTCTCAAAGGCAATATACATGTTAGCCCCACTCGAAGCATGTTAACTCTGCTTTCGCTCATTATTCTGCTGTATATTTACATGAATTAGCAGAATAAAAGGGTGAGTTTAATTTGTTTTTTGATATTTACAAGTTCTGATAACCACTCTGTCCATATTCCCCACCTCTTAACTCCACAAGGAAGCAAAGAACGGTCATCAATGGCAGAAAGCATGTGAACTGAATAACTTCTCTGTGCCCGCTTCACGCTCAGTGGGAAATATCATATCTCTTCATCGTGGTTAGCGAGACCAAACAATTTGGAAAAACATTTCTCAAGTCAAAAACTATAGAAATGATCCCTGAAAGTATAGTCTTAACAATCTTATGGGTGAAAACAGGAAGTCATTCACAGGACAATAATTCCCTCTCAGGGTTCCTCTCTGCCATCAACAAGCTCCTCCTCGTCTTGCATCTCATCAAGTCACGTGTGTTTAATGTAAATGACACAGTGTTGCACAGCCAATCACTGCACGACTTTAACAGCACAGCGGTGATACAGAGAGATATCAGACTGGAAAGAAAGGCAGAAAGCCGTATGGTAAAGTGAGAAAATAAAAATGACAATTGACTGCATTTAAAACAGGTACCTAATAATGGAAGGCTAATTTTACCCATTAACAGGAAGCAGTCTCAAAGGCAATTTTACATGTTAGCCCATCTCGAAGCATGTTAACTCTGCTTTCGCTCATTATTCTGCTGTATATTTACATGTATTAGCAGAATTAAAGGGTGAGTTTAATTTGTTTTTTGATATTTACAAGTTCTGATAACCACTCTGTCCATATTCCCCACCTCTTAACTCCACAAGGAAGTAAAGAACGGTCATCAATGGCAGAAAGCGTGTGAACTGAATCACTTCTATGTGCCCGCTTCACGCTCAGTGGGAAATATCGTATCTCATCATCGTGGTTAGCGAGACCAAACAATTTAGAAACACATTTCTCAAGTCAAAAACTATAGAAATGATCCCTGAAAGTATAGTCTTAACAATCTTATGGGTGAAAACAGGAAGACATTCACAGGACAATAATTCCCTCTCAGGGTTCCTCTCTGCCATCAACAAGCTCCTCCTCGTCTTGCATCTCATCCGTCACGTGTGTTTAATGTAAATGACACAGTGTTGCACAGCCAATCACTGCACGACTCTGACAGCACAGCGGTGATACAGAGAGATATCAGACTGGAAAGAAAGGCAGAAAGCCGTATGGTAAAGTGAGAAAATAAAAATGACAATTGACTGCATTTAAAACAGGTACCTAATAATGGAAGGCTAATTTTACCCATTAACAGGAAGCAGTCTCAAAGGCAATATACATGTTAGCCCCACTCGAAGCATGTTAACTCCGCTTTCACTCATTATTCTGCTCTATATTTACATGTATTAGCAGAATAAAAGGGTGAGTTTAATTTGTTTTTTGATATTTACAAGTTCTGATAACCACTCTGTCCATAATCCCCACCTTTTAACTCCACAAGGAAGTAAAGAACGGTCATCAATGGCAGAAAGCGTGTGAACTGAATCACTTCTATGTGCCCGCTTCACGCTCAGTGGGAAATATCGTATCTCATCATCGTGGTTAGCGAGACCAAACAATTTAGAAACACATTTCTCAAGTCAAAAACTATAGAAATGATCCATGAAAGTATAGTCTTAACAATCTTATGGGTGAAAACAGGAAGTCATTCACAGGACAATAATTCCCTCTCAGGGTTCCTCTCTGCCATCAACAAGCTCCTCCTCGTCTTGCATCTCATCCGTCACGTGTGTTTATGTAAATGACACAGTGTTGCACAGCCAATCACTGCACGACTCTGACAGCACAGCGGTGATACAGAGAGATATCAGACTGGAAAGAAAGGCAGAAAGCCGTATGGTAAAGTGAGAAAATAAAAATGACAATTGACTGCATTTAAAACAGGTACCTAATAATGGAAGGCTAATTTTACCCATTAACAGGAAGCAGTCTCAAAGGCAATATACATGTTAGCCCCACTCGAAGCATGTTAACTCTGCTTTCGCTCATTATTCTGCTGTATATTTACATGAATTAGCAGAATAAAAGGGTGAGTTTAATTTGTTTTTTGATATTTACAAGTTCTGATAACCACTCTGTCCATATTCCCCACCTCTTAACTCCACAAGGAAATAAAGAACGGTCATCAATGGCAGAAAGCATGTGAACTGAATAACTTCTCTGTGCCCGCTTCACGCTCAGTGGGAAATATCATATCTCTTCATCGTGGTTAGCGAGACCAAACAATTTAGAAACACATTTCTCAAGTCAAAAACTATAGAAATGATCCCTGAAAGTATAGTCTTAACAATCTTATGGGTGAAAACAGGAAGTCATTCACAGGACAATAATTCCCTCTCAGGGTTCCTCTCTGCCATCAACAAGCTCCTCCTCGTCTTGCATCTCATCCAGTCACGTGTGTTTATGTAAATGACACAGTTGTTGCACAGCCAATCACTGCACGACTCTGACAGCACAGCGATGATACAGAGAGATATCAGACTGGAAAGAAAGGCAGAAAGCCGTATGGTAAAGTGAGAAAATAAAAATGACAATTGACTGCATTTAAAACAGGTACCTAATAATGGAAGGCTAATTTTACGCATTAACAGGAAGCAGTCTCAAAGGCAATATACATGTTAGCCCCACTCGAAGCATGTTAACTCCGCTTTCACTCATTATTCTGCTGTATATTTACATGTATTAGCAGAATAAAAGGGTGAGTTTAATTTGTTTTTTGATATTTACAAGTTCTGATTACCACTCTGTCCATAATCCCCACCTCTTAACTCCACAAGGAAGTAAAGAACGGTCATCAATGGCAGAAAGCGTGTGAACTGAATCACTTCTATGTGCCCGCTTCACGCTCAGTGGGAAATATCGTATCTCATCATCGTGGTTAGCGAGACCAAACAATTTAGAAACACATTTCTCAAGTCAAAAACTATAGAAATGATCCATGAAAGTATAGTCTTAACAATCTTATGGGTGAAAACAGGAAGTCATTCACAGGACAATAATTCCCTCTCAGGGTTCCTCTCTGCCATCAACAAGCTCCTCCTCGTCTTGCATCTCATCCGTCACGTGTGTTTATGTAAATGACACAGTGTTGCACAGCCAATCACTGCACGACTCTGACAGCACAGCGGTGATACAGAGAGATATCAGACTGGAAAGAAAGGCAGAAAGCCGTATGGTAAAGTGAGAAAATAAAAATGACAATTGACTGCATTTAAAACAGGTACCTAATAATGGAAGGCTAATTTTACCCATTAACAGGAAGCAGTCTCAAAGGCAATATACATGTTAGCCCCACTCGAAGCATGTTAACTCTGCTTTCGCTCATTATTCTGCTGTATATTTACATGAATTAGCAGAATAAAAGGGTGAGTTTAATTTGTTTTTTGATATTTACAAGTTCTGATAACCACTCTGTCCATATTCCCCACCTCTTAACTCCACAAGGAAGTAAAGAACGGTCATCAATGGCAGAAAGCATGTGAACTGAATAACTTCTCTGTGCCCGCTTCACGCTCAGTGGGAAATATCATATCTCTTCATCGTGGTTAGCGAGACCAAACAATTTAGAAACACATTTCTCAAGTCAAAAACTATAGAAATGATCCCTGAAAGTATAGTCTTAACAATCTTATGGGTGAAAACAGGAAGTCATTCACAGGACAATAATTCCCTCTCAGGGTTCCTCTCTGCCATCAACAAGCTCCTCCTCGTCTTGCATCTCATCCAGTCACGTGTGTTTATGTAAATGACACAGTTGTTGCACAGCCAATCACTGCACGACTCTGACAGCACAGCGATGATACAGAGAGATATCAGACTGGAAAGAAAGGCAGAAAGCCGTATGGTAAAGTGAGAAAATAAAAATGACAATTGACTGCATTTAAAACAGGTACCTAATAATGGAAGGCTAATTTTACGCATTAACAGGAAGCAGTCTCAAAGGCAATATACATGTTAGCCCCACTCGAAGCATGTTAACTCCGCTTTCACTCATTATTCTGCTGTATATTTACATGTATTAGCAGAATAAAAGGGTGAGTTTAATTTGTTTTTTGATATTTACAAGTTCTGATTACCACTCTGTCCATAATCCCCACCTCTTAACTCCACAAGGAAGTAAAGAACGGTCATCAATGGCAGAAAGCGTGTGAACTGAATCACTTCTATGTGCCCGCTTCACGCTCAGTGGGAAATATCGTATCTCATCATCGTGGTTAGCGAGACCAAACAATTTAGAAACACATTTCTCAAGTCAAAAACTATAGAAATGATCCATGAAAGTATAGTCTTAACAATCTTATGGGTGAAAACAGGAAGTCATTCACAGGACAATAATTCCCTCTCAGGGTTCCTCTCTGCCATCAACAAGCTCCTCCTCGTCTTGCATCTCATCCGTCACGTGTGTTTATGTAAATGACACAGTGTTGCACAGCCAATCACTGCACGACTCTGACAGCACAGCGGTGATACAGAGAGATATCAGACTGGAAAGAAAGGCAGAAAGCCGTATGGTAAAGTGAGAAAATAAAAATGACAATTGACTGCATTTAAAACAGGTACCTAATAATGGAAGGCTAATTTTACCCATTAACAGGAAGCAGTCTCAAAGGCAATATACATGTTAGCCCCACTCGAAGCATGTTAACTCTGCTTTCGCTCATTATTCTGCTGTATATTTACATGAATTAGCAGAATAAAAGGGTGAGTTTAATTTGTTTTTTGATATTTACAAGTTCTGATAACCACTCTGTCCATATTCCCCACCTCTTAACTCCACAAGGAAGTAAAGAACGGTCATCAATGGCAGAAAGCATGTGAACTGAATAACTTCTCTGTGCCCGCTTCACGCTCAGTGGGAAATATCATATCTCTTCATCGTGGTTAGCGAGACCAAACAATTTAGAAACACATTTCTCAAGTCAAAAACTATAGAAATGATCCCTGAAAGTATAGTCTTAACAATCTTATGGGTGAAAACAGGAAGTCATTCACAGGACAATAATTCCCTCTCAGGGTTCCTCTCTGCCATCAACAAGCTCCTCCTCGTCTTGCATCTCATCCAGTCACGTGTGTTTATGTAAATGACACAGTTGTTGCACAGCCAATCACTGCACGACTCTGACAGCACAGCGATGATACAGAGAGATATCAGACTGGAAAGAAAGGCAGAAAGCCGTATGGTAAAGTGAGAAAATAAAAATGACAATTGACTGCATTTAAAACAGGTACCTAATAATGGAAGGCTAATTTTACGCATTAACAGGAAGCAGTCTCAAAGGCAATATACATGTTAGCCCCACTCGAAGCATGTTAACTCCGCTTTCGCTCATTATTCTGCTGTATATTTACATGTATTAGCAGAATAAAAGGGTGAGTTTAATTTGTTTTTGGATATTTACAAGTTCTGATAACCACTCTGTCCATATTCCCCACCTCTTAACTCCACAAGGAAGTAAAGAACGGTCATCAATGGCAGAAAGCGTGTGAACTGAATCACTTCTCTGTGCCCGCTTCACGCTCAGTGGGAAATATCGTATCTCATCATCGTGGTTAGCGAGACCAAACAATTTAGAAACACATTTCTCAAGTCAAAAACTATAGAAATGATCCCTGAAAGTATAGTCTTAACAATCGTATGGGTGAAAACAGGAAGTCATTCACAGGACAATAATTCCCTCTCAGGGTTCCTCTCTGCCATCAACAAGCTCCTCCTCGTCTTGCATCTCATCCGTCACGTGTGTTTATGTAAATGACACAGTGTTGCACAGCCAATCACTGCACGACTCTGACAGCACAGCGGTGATACAGAGAGATATCAGACTGGAAAGAAAGGCAGAAAGCCGTATGGTAAAGTGAGAAAATAAAAATGACAATTGACTGCATTTAAAACAGGTACCTAATAATGGAAGGCTAATTTTACCCATTAACAGGAAGCAGTCTCAAAGGCAATATACATGTTAGCCCCACTCGAAGCATGTTAACTCTGCTTTCGCTCATTATTCTGCTGTATATTTACATGAATTAGCAGAATAAAAGGGTGAGTTTAATTTGTTTTTTGATATTTACAAGTTCTGATAACCACTCTGTCCATATTCCCCACCTCTTAACTCCACAAGGAAGTAAAGAACGGTCATCAATGGCAGAAAGCATGTGAACTGAATAACTTCTCTGTGCCCGCTTCACGCTCAGTGGGAAATATCATATCTCTTCATCGTGGTTAGCGAGACCAAACAATTTAGAAACACATTTCTCAAGTCAAAAACTATAGAAATGATCCCTGAAAGTATAGTCTTAACAATCTTATGGGTGAAAACAGGAAGTCATTCACAGGACAATAATTCCCTCTCAGGGTTCCTCTCTGCCATCAACAAGCTCCTCCTCGTCTTGCATCTCATCCAGTCACGTGTGTTTATGTAAATGACACAGTTGTTGCACAGCCAATCACTGCACGACTCTGACAGCACAGCGATGATACAGAGAGATATCAGACTGGAAAGAAAGGCAGAAAGCCGTATGGTAAAGTGAGAAAATAAAAATGACAATTGACTGCATTTAAAACAGGTACCTAATAATGGAAGGCTAATTTTACCCATTAACAGGAAGCAGTCTCAAAGGCAATATACATGTTAGCCCCACTCGAAGCATGTTAACTCCGCTTTCACTCATTATTCTGCTGTATATTTACATGTATTAGCAGAATAAAAGGGTGAGTTTAATTTGTTTTTTGATATTTACAAGTTCTGATAACCACTCTGTCCATAATCCCCACCTCTTAACTCCACAAGGAAGTAAAGAACGGTCATCAATGGCAGAAAGCGTGTGAACTGAATCACTTCTATGTGCCCGCTTCACGCTCAGTGGGAAATATCGTATCTCATCATCATGGTTAGCGAGACCAAACAATTTAGAAACACATTTCTCAAGTCAAAAACTATAGAAATTATCCATGAAAGTATAGTCTTAACAATCTTATGGGTGAAAACAGGAAGTCATTCACAGGACAATAATTCCCTCTCAGGGTTCCTCTCTGCCATCAACAAGCTCCTCCTCGTCTTGCATCTCATCCGTCACGTGTGTTTATGTAAATGACACAGTGTTGCACAGCCAATCACTGCACGACTCTGACAGCACAGCGGTGATACAGAGAGATATCAGACTGGAAAGAAAGGCAGAAAGCCGTATGGTAAAGTGAGAAAATAAAAATGACAATTGACTGCATTTAAAACAGGTACCTAATAATGGAAGGCTAATTTTACCCATTAACAGGAAGCAGTCTCAAAGGCAATATACATGTTAGCCCCACTCGAAGCATGTTAACTCTGCTTTCGCTCATTATTCTGCTGTATATTTACATGAATTAGCAGAATAAAAGGGTGAGTTTAATTTGTTTTTTGATATTTACAAGTTCTGATAACCACTCTGTCCATATTCCCCACCTCTTAACTCCACAAGGAAGTAAAGAACGGTCATCAATGGCAGAAAGCATGTGAACTGAATAACTTCTCTGTGCCCGCTTCACGCTCAGTGGGAAATATCATATCTCTTCATCGTGGTTAGCGAGACCAAACAATTTAGAAACACATTTCTCAAGTCAAAAACTATAGAAATGATCCCTGAAAGTATAGTCTTAACAATCTTATGGGTGAAAACAGGAAGTCATTCACAGGACAATAATTCCCTCTCAGGGTTCCTCTCTGCCATCAACAAGCTCCTCCTCGTCTTGCATCTCATCCAGTCACGTGTGTTTATGTAAATGACACAGTTGTTGCACAGCCAATCACTGCACGACTCTGACAGCACAGCGATGATACAGAGAGATATCAGACTGGAAAGAAAGGCAGAAAGCCGTATGGTAAAGTGAGAAAATAAAAATGACAATTGACTGCATTTAAAACAGGTACCTAATAATGGAAGGCTAATTTTACCCATTAACAGGAAGCAGTCTCAAAGGCAATATACATGTTAGCCCCACTCGAAGCATGTTAACTCCGCTTTCACTCATTATTCTGCTGTATATTTACATGTATTAGCAGAATAAAAGGGTGAGTTTAATTTGTTTTTTGATATTTACAAGTTCTGATAGCCACTCTGTCCATATTCCCCACCTCTTAACTCCACAAGTAAGTAAAGAACGGTCATCAATGGCAGAAAGCGTGTGAACTGAATCACTTCTCTGTGCCCGCTTCACGCTCAGTGGGAAATATCATATCTCTTCATCGTGGTTGGCGAGACCAAACAATTTAGAAAGACATTTCTCAAGTCAAAAACTATAGAAATGATCCCTGAAAGTATAGTCTTAACAATCTTATGGGTGAAAACAGGAAGTCATTCACAGGACAATAATTCCCTCTCAGGGTTCCTCTCTGCCATCAACAAGCTCCTCCTCGTCTTGCATCTCATCCGTCACGTGTGTTTATGTAAATGACACAGTGTTGCACAGCCAATCACTGCACGACTCTGACAGCACAGCGGTGATACAGAGAGATATCAGACTGGAAAGAAAAGCAGAAAGCCGTATGGTAAAATGAGAAAATAAAAATGACAATTGACTGCATTTAAAACAGGTACCTAATAATGGAAGGCTAATTTTACCCATTAACAGGAAGGCAAGGCAAGGCAAGGCAAGTTTATTTGTATAGCACATTTCAACGACAAGGTAATTCAAAGTGCTTCACATAAAACCATTAAAAGCATCAAAACATAAGGCATAAGAAAAGGAGATTTAAAAACAATTAAGAACATTCATTGAACATTAAAAACAGTCATTAAAACATTAAAAAGCAGTGTAAGAAATAGAATACAGTAGTAAAATGCAGAAATGCAGGAGATTGATTAATATCCTTGAATCTGGTTCAATTAAAGGCAGCAGCAAACAGAAAAGTCTTCAATCTTGATTTAAAGGAGCTGAGGGTCTCAGCAGACCTGCAGCTTTCTGGGACTTTGTTCCAGATATTTGGGGCAGAAAAACTGAACGCTGCTTCTCCATGTTTAGTTCTGACTCTGGGAACAGAAAGTAGACCAGTCCCAGACGACCTAAGGGGTCGGGATGGATCATAAGGTAGCAGCAGATCACAGATGTATTTTGGCCCTAAACCATTCAGTGCTTTATAAACCAACAGCAGGATTTTAAAGTCAATTCTTTGTTGGACAGGAAGCCAGTGTAAAGACCTCAGAACTGGAGTGATGTGATCCACTTTCTTTGTCTTAGTGAGGACTCGAGCTGCAGCGTTCTGAATCAGCTGCAGCTTTCTGATTGACTTTTTACAGAGACCTGTAAACACAGAATATTCAGAAGCAGTCTCAAAGGCAATATACATGTTAGCCCCACTCGAAGCATGTTAACTCTGCTTTCGCTCATTATTCTGCTGTATATTTACATGTATTAGCAGAATAAAAGGGTGAGTTTAATTTGTTTTTGGATATTTACAAGTTCTGATAACCACTCTGTCCATATTCCCCACCTCTTAACTCCACAAGGAAGTAAAGAACGGTCATCAATGGCAGAAAGCGTGTGAACTGAATCACTTCTCTGTGCCCGCTTCACGCTCAGTGGGAAATATCGTATCTCATCATCGTGGTTAGCGAGACCAAACAATTTAGAAACACATTTCTCAAGTCAAAAACTATAGAAATGATCCCTGAAAGTATAGTCTTAACAATCGTATGGGTGAAAACAGGAAGTCATTCACAGGACAATAATTCCCTCTCAGGGTTCCTCTCTGCCATCAACAAGCTCCTCCTCGTCTTGCATCTCATCCGTCACGTGTGTTTATGTAAATGACACAGTGTTGCACAGCCAATCACTGCACGACTCTGACAGCACAGCGGTGATACAGAGAGATATCAGACTGGAAAGAAAGGCAGAAAGCCGTATGGTAAAGTGAGAAAATAAAAATGACAATTGACTGCATTTAAAACAGGTACCTAATAATGGAAGGCTAATTTTACCCATTAACAGGAAGCAGTCTCAAAGGCAATTTTACATGTTAGCCCATCTCGAAGCATGTTAACTCTGCTTTCGCTCATTATTCTGCTGTATATTTACATGTATTAGCAGAATAAAAGGGTGAGTTTAATTTGTTTTTTGATATTTACAAGTTCTGATAACCACTCTGTCCATATTCCCCACCTCTTAACTCCACAAGGAAGTAAAGAACGGTCATCAATGGCAGAAAGCGTGTGAACTGAATCACTTCTATGTGCCCGCTTCACGCTCAGTGGGAAATATCGTATCTCATCATCGTGGTTAGCGAGACCAAACAATTTAGAAACACATTTCTCAAGTCAAAAACTATAGAAATGATCCCTGAAAGTATAGTCTTAACAATCTTATGGGTGAAAACAGGAAGACATTCACAGGACAATAATTCCCTCTCAGGGTTCCTCTCTGCCATCAACAAGCTCCTCCTCGTCTTGCATCTCATCCGTCACGTGTGTTTAATGTAAATGACACAGTGTTGCACAGCCAATCACTGCACGACTTTAACAGCACAGCGGTGATACAGAGAGATATCAGACTGGAAAGAAAGGCAGAAAGCCGTATGGTAAAGTGAGAAAATAAAAATGACAATTGACTGCATTTAAAACAGGTACCTAATAATGGAAGGCTAATTTTACCCATTAACAGGAAGCAGTCTCAAAGGCAATATACATGTTAGCCCCACTCGAAGCATGTTAACTCCGCTTTCACTCATTATTCTGCTGTATATTTACATGTATTAGCAGAATAAAAGGGTGAGTTTAATTTGTTTTTTGATATTTACAAGTTCTGATAACCACTCTGTCCATATTCCCCACCTCTTAACTCCACAAGGAAGTAAAGAACGGTCATCAATGGCAGAAAGCGTGTGAACTGAATCACTTCTATGTGCCCGCTTCACGCTCAGTGGGAAATATCGTATCTCATCATCGTGGTTAGCGAGACCAAACAATTTAGAAACACATTTCTCAAGTCAAAAACTATAGAAATGATCCCTGAAAGTATAGTCTTAACAATCGTATGGGTGAAAACAGGAAGTCATTGACAGGACAATAATTCCCTCTCAGGGTTCCTCTCTGCCATCAACAAGCTCCTCCTCGTCTTGCATCTCATCCGTCACGTGTGTTTATGTAAATGACACAGTGTTGCACAGCCAATCACTGCACGACTCTGACAGCACAGCGGTGATACAGAGAGATATCAGACTGGAAAGAAAGGCAGAAAGCCGTATGGTAAAGTGAGAAAATAAAAATGACAATTGACTGCATTTAAAACAGGTACCTAATAATGGAAGGCTAATTTTACCCATTAACAGGAAGCAGTCTCAAAGGCAATTTTACATGTTAGCCCCACTCGAAGCATGTTAACTCTGCTTTCGCTCATTAGTCTGCTGTATATTTACATGTATTAGCAGAATTAAAGGGTGAGTTTAATTTGTTTTTTGATATTTACAAGTTCTGATAACCACTCTGTCCATATTCCCCACCTCTTAACTCCACAAGGAAGTAAAGAACGGTCATCAATGGCAGAAAGCGTGTGAACTGAATCACTTCTATGTGCCCGCTTCACGCTCAGTGGGAAATATCGTATCTCATCATCGTGGTTAGCGAGACCAAACAATTTAGAAACACATTTCTCAAGTCAAAAACTATAGAAATGATCCCTGAAAGTATAGTCTTAACAATCGTATGGGTGAAAACAGGAAGTCATTCACAGGACAATAATTCCCTCTCAGGGTTCCTCTCTGCCATCAACAAGCTCCTCCTCGTCTTGCATCTCATCCGTCACGTGTGTTTATGTAAATGACACAGTGTTGCACAGCCAATCACTGCACGACTCTGACAGCACAGCGGTGATACAGAGAGATATCAGACTGGAAAGAAAGGCAGAAAGCCGTATGGTAAAGTGAGAAAATAAAAATGACAATTGACTGCATTTAAAACAGGTACCTAATAATGGAAGGCTAATTTTACCCATTAACAGGAAGCAGTCTCAAAGGCAATATACATGTTAGCCCCACTCGAAGCATGTTAACTCCGCTTTCACTCATTATTCTGCTGTATATTTACATGTATTAGCAGAATAAAAGGGTGAGTTTAATTTGTTTTTTGATATTTACAAGTTCTGATAACCACTCTGTCCATATTCCCCACCTCTTAACTCCACAAGGAAGTAAAGAACGGTCATCAATGGCAGAAAGCGTGTGAACTGAATCACTTCTATGTGCCCGCTTCACGCTCAGTGGGAAATATCGTATCTCATCATCGTGGTTAGCGAGACCAAACAATTTAGAAACACATTTCTCAAGTCAAAAACTATAGAAATGATCCCTGAAAGTATAGTCTTAACAATCTTATGGGTGAAAACAGGAAGACATTCACAGGACAATAATTCCCTCTCAGGGTTCCTCTCTGCCATCAACAAGCTCCTCCTCGTCTTGCATCTCATCCGTCACGTGTGTTTAATGTAAATGACACAGTGTTGCACAGCCAATCACTGCACGACTTTAACAGCACAGCGGTGATACAGAGAGATATCAGACTGGAAAGAAAGGCAGAAAGCCGTATGGTAAAGTGAGAAAATAAAAATGACAATTGACTGCATTTAAAACAGGTACCTAATAATGGAAGGCTAATTTTACCCATTAACAGGAAGCAGTCTCAAAGGCAATATACATGTTAGCCCCACTCGAAGCATGTTAACTCTGCTTTCGCTCATTATTCTGCTGTATATTTACATGTATTAGCAGAATAAAAGGGTGAGTTTAATTTGTTTTTTGATATTTACAAGTTCTGATAACCACTCTGTCCATATTCCCCACCTCTTAACTCCACAAGGAAGTAAAGAACGGTCATCAATGGCAGAAAGCGTGTGAACTGAATCACTTCTCTGTGCCCGCTTCACGCTCAGTGGGAAATATCGTATCTCATCATCGTGGTTAGCGAGACCAAACAATTTAGAAACACATTTCTCAAGTCAAAAACTATAGAAATGATCCCTGAAAGTATAGTCTTAACAATCGTATGGGTGAAAACAGGAAGTCATTCACAGGACAATAATTCCCTCTCAGGGTTCCTCTCTGCCATCAACAAGCTCCTCCTCGTCTTGCATCTCATCCGTCACGTGTGTTTATGTAAATTACACAGTGTTGCACAGCCAATCACTGCACGACTCTGATAGCACATCGGTGATACAGAGAGATATCAGACTGGAAAGAAAGGCAGAAAGCCGTATGGTAAAGTGAGAAAATAAAAATGACAATTGACTGCATTTAAAACAGGTACCTAATAATGGAAGGCTAATTTTACCCATTAACAAGAAGCAGTCTCAAAGGCAATTTTACATGTTAGCCCCACTCGAAGCATGTTAACTCTGCTTTCGCTCATTAGTCTGCTGTATATTTACATGTATTAGCAGAATTAAAGGGTGAGTTTAATTTGTTTTTTGATATTTACAAGTTCTGATAACCACTCTGTCCATATTCCCCACCTCTTAACTCCACAAGGAAGTAAAGAACGGTCATCAATGGCAGAAAGCGTGTGAACTGAATCACTTCTCTGTGCCCGCTTCACGCTCAGTGGGAAATATCGTATCTCATCATCGTGGTTAGCGAGACCAAACAATTTAGAAACACATTTCTCAAGTCAAAAACTATAGAAATGATCCCTGAAAGTATAGTCTTAACAATCGTATGGGTGAAAACAGGAAGTCATTCACAGGACAATAATTCCCTCTCAGGGTTCCTCTCTGCCATCAACAAGCTCCTCCTCGTCTTGCATCTCATCCAGTCACGTGTGTTTATGTAAATGACACACTGTTGCACAGCCAATCACTGCACGACTCTGACAGCACAGCGGTGATACAGAGCGATATCAGACTGGAAAGAAAGGCAGAAAGCCGTATGGTAAAGTGAGAAAATAAAAATGACAATTGACTGCATTTAAAACAGGTACCTAATAATGGAAGGCTAATTTTACCCATTAACAGGAAGCAGTCTCAAAGGCAATATACATGTTAGCCCCACTCGAAGCATGTTAACTCTGCTTTCGCTCATTATTCTGCTGTATATTTACATGTATTAGCAGAATTAAAGGGTGAGTTTAATTTGTTTTTTGATGTTTACAAGTTCTGATAACCACTCTGTCCATATTCCCCACCTCTTAACTCCACAAGGAAGTAAAGAACGGTCATCAATGGCAGAAAGCGTGTGAACTGAATCACTTCTATGTGCCCGCTTCACGCTCAGTGGGAAATATCGTATCTCATCATCGTGGTTAGCGAGACCAAACAATTTAGAAACACATTTCTCAAGTCAAAAACTATAGAAATGATCCCTGAAAGTATAGTCTTAACAATCTTATGGGTGAAAACAGGAAGACATTCACAGGACAATAATTCCCTCTCAGGGTTCCTCTCTGCCATCAACAAGCTCCTCCTCGTCTTGCATCTCATCCGTCACGTGTGTTTAATGTAAATGACACAGTGTTGCACAGCCAATCACTGCACGACTTTAACAGCACAGCGGTGATACAGAGAGATATCAGACTGGAAAGAAAGGCAGAAAGCCGTATGGTAAAGTGAGAAAATAAAAATGACAATTGACTGCATTTAAAACAGGTACCTAATAATGGAAGGCTAATTTTACCCATTAACAGGAAGCAGTCTCAAAGGCAATATACATGTTAGCCCCACTCGAAGCATGTTAACTCCGCTTTCACTCATTATTCTGCTGTATATTTACATGTATTAGCAGAATAAAAGGGTGAGTTTAATTTGTTTTTTGATATTTACAAGTTCTGATAACCACTCTGTCCATATTCCCCACCTCTTAACTCCACAAGGAAGTAAAGAACGGTCATCAATGGCAGAAAGCGTGTGAACTGAATCACTTCTATGTGCCCGCTTCACGCTCAGTGGGAAATATCGTATCTCATCATCGTGGTTAGCGAGACCAAACAATTTAGAAACACATTTCTCAAGTCAAAAACTATAGAAATGATCCCTGAAAGTATAGTCTTAACAATCTTATGGGTGAAAACAGGAAGACATTCACAGGACAATAATTCCCTCTCAGGGTTCCTCTCTGCCATCAACAAGCTCCTCCTCGTCTTGCATCTCATCCGTCACGTGTGTTTAATGTAAATGACACAGTGTTGCACAGCCAATCACTGCACGACTTTAACAGCACAGCGGTGATACAGAGAGATATCAGACTGGAAAGAAAGGCAGAAAGCCGTATGGTAAAGTGAGAAAATAAAAATGACAATTGACTGCATTTAAAACAGGTACCTAATAATGGAAGGCTAATTTTACCCATTAACAGGAAGCAGTCTCAAAGGCAATATACATGTTAGCCCCACTCGAAGCATGTTAACTCTGCTTTCGCTCATTATTCTGCTGTATATTTACATGTATTAGCAGAATAAAAGGGTGAGTTTAATTTGTTTTTTGATATTTACAAGTTCTGATAACCACTCTGTCCATATTCCCCACCTCTTAACTCCACAAGGAAGTAAAGAACGGTCATCAATGGCAGAAAGCGTGTGAACTGAATCACTTCTCTGTGCCCGCTTCACGCTCAGTGGGAAATATCGTATCTCATCATCGTGGTTAGCGAGACCAAACAATTTAGAAACACATTTCTCAAGTCAAAAACTATAGAAATGATCCCTGAAAGTATAGTCTTAACAATCGTATGGGTGAAAACAGGAAGTCATTCACAGGACAATAATTCCCTCTCAGGGTTCCTCTCTGCCATCAACAAGCTCCTCCTCGTCTTGCATCTCATCCAGTCACGTGTGTTTATGTAAATGACACACTGTTGCACAGCCAATCACTGCACGACTCTGACAGCACAGCGGTGATACAGAGCGATATCAGACTGGAAAGAAAGGCAGAAAGCCGTATGGTAAAGTGAGAAAATAAAAATGACAATTGACTGCATTTAAAACAGGTACCTAATAATGGAAGGCTAATTTTACCCATTAACAGGAAGCAGTCTCAAAGGCAATATACATGTTAGCCCCACTCGAAGCATGTTAACTCTGCTTTCGCTCATTATTCTGCTGTATATTTACATGTATTAGCAGAATAAAAGGGTGAGTTTAATTTGTTTTTGGATATTTACAAGTTCTGATAACCACTCTGTCCATATTCCCCACCTCTTAACTCCACAAGGAAGTAAAGAACGGTCATCAATGGCAGAAAGCATATGAACTGAATCACTTCTCTGTGCCCGCTTCACGCTCAGTGGGAAATATCATATCTCTTCATCGTGGTTAGCGAGACCAAACAATTTAGAAACACATTTCTCAAGTCAAAAACTATAGAAATGATCCCTGAAAGTATAGTCTTAACAATCTTATGGGTGAAAACAGGAAGACATTCACAGGACAATAATTCCCTCTCAGGGTTCCTCTCTGCCATCAACAAGCTCCTCCTCGTCTTGCATCTCATCCGTCACGTGTGTTTAATGTAAATGACACAGTGTTGCACAGCCAATCACTGCACGACTTTAACAGCACAGCGGTGATACAGAGAGATATCAGACTGGAAAGAAAGGCAGAAAGCCGTATGGTAAAGTGAGAAAATAAAAATGACAATTGACTGCATTTAAAACAGGTACCTAATAATGGAAGGCTAATTTTACCCATTAACAGGAAGCAGTCTCAAAGGCAATATACATGTTAGCCCCACTCGAAGCATGTTAACTCTGCTTTCGCTCATTATTCTGCTGTATATTTACATGTATTAGCAGAATAAAAGGGTGAGTTTAATTTGTTTTTGGATATTTACAAGTTCTGATAACCACTCTGTCCATATTCCCCACCTCTTAACTCCACAAGGAAGTAAAGAACGGTCATCAATGGCAGAAAGCATGTGAACTGAATCACTTCTCTGTGCCCGCTTCACGCTCAGTGGGAAATATCATATCTCTTCATCGTGGTTAGCGAGACCAAACAATTTAGAAACACATTTCTCAAGTCAAAAACTATAGAAATGATCCCTGAAAGTATAGTCTTAACAATCTTATGGGTGAAAACAGGAAGTCATTCACAGGACAATAATTCCCTCTCAGGGTTCCTCTCTGCCATCAACAAGCTCCTCCTCGTCTTGCATCTCATCCAGTCACGTGTGTTTATGTAAATGACACACTGTTGCACAGCCAATCACTGCACGACTCTGACAGCACAGCGGTGATACAGAGCGATATCAGACTGGAAAGAAAGGCAGAAAGCCGTATGGTAAAGTGAGAAAATAAAAATGACAATTGACTGCATTTAAAACAGGTACCTAATAATGGAAGGCTAATTTTACCCATTAACAGGAAGCAGTCTCAAAGGCAATATACATGTTAGCCCCACTCGAAGCATGTTAACTCTGCTTTCGCTCATTATTCTGCTGTATATTTACATGTATTAGCAGAATAAAAGGGTGAGTTTAATTTGTTTTTGGATATTTACAAGTTCTGATAACCACTCTGTCCATATTCCCCACCTCTTAACTCCACAAGGAAGTAAAGAACGGTCATCAATGGCAGAAAGCATATGAACTGAATCACTTCTCTGTGCCCGCTTCACGCTCAGTGGGAAATATCATATCTCTTCATCGTGGTTAGCGAGACCAAACAATTTAGAAACACATTTCTCAAGTCAAAAACTATAGAAATGATCCCTGAAAGTATAGTCTTAACAATCTTATGGGTGAAAACAGGAAGACATTCACAGGACAATAATTCCCTCTCAGGGTTCCTCTCTGCCATCAACAAGCTCCTCCTCGTCTTGCATCTCATCCGTCACGTGTGTTTAATGTAAATGACACAGTGTTGCACAGCCAATCACTGCACGACTTTAACAGCACAGCGGTGATACAGAGAGATATCAGACTGGAAAGAAAGGCAGAAAGCCGTATGGTAAAGTGAGAAAATAAAAATGACAATTGACTGCATTTAAAACAGGTACCTAATAATGGAAGGCTAATTTTACCCATTAACAGGAAGCAGTCTCAAAGGCAATATACATGTTAGCCCCACTCGAAGCATGTTAACTCTGCTTTCGCTCATTATTCTGCTGTATATTTACATGTATTAGCAGAATAAAAGGGTGAGTTTAATTTGTTTTTTGATATTTACAAGTTCTGATAACCACTCTGTCCATATTCCCCACCTCTTAACTCCACAAGGAAGTAAAGAACGGTCATCAATGGCAGAAAGCGTGTGAACTGAATCACTTCTCTGTGCCCGCTTCACGCTCAGTGGGAAATATCGTATCTCATCATCGTGGTTAGCGAGACCAAACAATTTAGAAACACATTTCTCAAGTCAAAAACTATAGAAATGATCCCTGAAAGTATAGTCTTAACAATCGTATGGGTGAAAACAGGAAGTCATTCACAGGACAATAATTCCCTCTCAGGGTTCCTCTCTGCCATCAACAAGCTCCTCCTCGTCTTGCATCTCATCCAGTCACGTGTGTTTATGTAAATGACACACTGTTGCACAGCCAATCACTGCACGACTCTGACAGCACAGCGGTGATACAGAGCGATATCAGACTGGAAAGAAAGGCAGAAAGCCGTATGGTAAAGTGAGAAAATAAAAATGACAATTGACTGCATTTAAAACAGGTACCTAATAATGGAAGGCTAATTTTACCCATTAACAGGAAGCAGTCTCAAAGGCAATATACATGTTAGCCCCACTCGAAGCATGTTAACTCTGCTTTCGCTCATTATTCTGCTGTATATTTACATGTATTAGCAGAATAAAAGGGTGAGTTTAATTTGTTTTTGGATATTTACAATTTCTGATAACCACTCTGTCCATATTCCCCACCTCTTAACTCCACAAGGAAGTAAAGAACGGTCATCAATGGCAGAAAGCATGTGAACTGAATCACTTCTCTGTGCCCGCTTCACGCTCAGTGGGAAATATCATATCTCTTCATCGTGGTTAGCGAGACCAAACAATTTAGAAACACATTTCTCAAGTCAAAAACTATAGAAATGATCCCTGAAAGTATAGTCTTAACAATCTTATGGGTGAAAACAGGAAGTCATTCACAGGACAATAATTCCCTCTCAGGGTTCCTCTCTGCCATCAACAAGCTCCTCCTCGTCTTGCATCTCATCCAGTCACGTGTGTTTATGTAAATGACACAGTGTTGCACAGCCAATCACTGCACGACTCTAACAGCACAGCGGTGATACAGAGCGATATCAAACTGGAAAGAAAGGCAGAAAGCCGTATGGTAAAGTGAGAAAATAAAAATGACAATTGACTGCATTTAAAACAGGTACCTAATAATGGAAGGCTAATTTTACCCATTAACATGAAGCAGTCTCAAAGGCAATATACATGTTAGCCCCACTCGAAGCATGTTAACTCTGCTTTCGCTCATTATTCTGCTGTATATTTACATGTATTAGCAGAATAAAAGGGTGAGTTTAATTTGTTTTTGGATATTTACAAGTTCTGATAACCACTCTGTCCATATTCCCCACCTCTTAACTCCACAAGGAAGTAAAGAACGGTCATCAATGGCAGAAAGCATGTGAACTGAATCACTTCTCTGTGCCCGCTTCACGCTCAGTGGGAAATATCATATCTCTTCATCGTGGTTAGCGAGACCAAACAATTTAGAAACACATTTCTCAAGTCAAAAACTATAGAAATGATCCCTGAAAGTATAGTCTTAACAATCTTATGGGTGAAAACAGGAAGACATTCACAGGACAATAATTCCCTCTCAGGGTTCCTCTCTGCCATCAACAAGCTCCTCCTCGTCTTGCATCTCATCCGTCACGTGTGTTTAATGTAAATGACACAGTGTTGCACAGCCAATCACTGCACGACTTTAACAGCACAGCGGTGATACAGAGAGATATCAGACTGGAAAGAAAGGCAGAAAGCCGTATGGTAAAGTGAGAAAATAAAAATGACAATTGACTGCATTTAAAACAGGTACCTAATAATGGAAGGCTAATTTTACCCATTAACAGGAAGCAGTCTCAAAGGCAATATACATGTTAGCCCCACTCGAAGCATGTTAACTCCGCTTTCACTCATTATTCTGCTGTATATTTACATGTATTAGCAGAATAAAAGGGTGAGTTTAATTTGTTTTTTGATATTTACAAGTTCTGATAACCACTCTGTCCATATTCCCCACCTCTTAACTCCACAAGGAAGTAAAGAACGGTCATCAATGGCAGAAAGCGTGTGAACTGAATCACTTCTCTGTGCCCGCTTCACGCTCAGTGGGAAATATCGTATCTCATCATCGTGGTTAGCGAGACCAAACAATTTAGAAACACATTTCTCAAGTCAAAAACTATAGAAATGATCCCTGAAAGTATAGTCTTAACAATCGTATGGGTGAAAACAGGAAGTCATTCACAGGACAATAATTCCCTCTCAGGGTTCCTCTCTGCCATCAACAAGCTCCTCCTCGTCTTGCATCTCATCCAGTCACGTGTGTTTATGTAAATGACACACTGTTGCACAGCCAATCACTGCACGACTCTGACAGCACAGCGGTGATACAGAGCGATATCAGACTGGAAAGAAAGGCAGAAAGCCGTATGGTAAAGTGAGAAAATAAAAATGACAATTGACTGCATTTAAAACAGGTACCTAATAATGGAAGGCTAATTTTACCCATTAACAGGAAGCAGTCTCAAAGGCAATATACATGTTAGCCCCACTCGAAGCATGTTAACTCTGCTTTCGCTCATTATTCTGCTGTATATTTACATGTATTAGCAGAATAAAAGGGTGAGTTTAATTTGTTTTTGGATATTTACAAGTTCTGATAACCACTCTGTCCATATTCCCCACCTCTTAACTCCACAAGGAAGTAAAGAACGGTCATCAATGGCAGAAAGCATGTGAACTGAATCACTTCTCTGTGCCCGCTTCACGCTCAGTGGGAAATATCATATCTCTTCATCGTGGTTAGCGAGACCAAACAATTTAGAAACACATTTCTCAAGTCAAAAACTATAGAAATGATCCCTGAAAGTATAGTCTTAACAATCGTATGGGTGAAAACAGGAAGTCATTCACAGGACAATAATTCCCTCTCAGGGTTCCTCTCTGCCATCAACAAGCTCCTCCTCGTCTTGCATCTCATCCAGTCACGTGTGTTTATGTAAATGACACACTGTTGCACAGCCAATCACTGCACGACTCTGACAGCACAGCGGTGATACAGAGCGATATCAGACTGGAAAGAAAGGCAGAAAGCCGTATGGTAAAGTGAGAAAATAAAAATGACAATTGACTGCATTTAAAACAGGTACCTAATAATGGAAGGCTAATTTTACCCATTAACAGGAAGCAGTCTCAAAGGCAATATACATGTTAGCCCCACTCGAAGCATGTTAACTCTGCTTTCGCTCATTATTCTGCTGTATATTTACATGTATTAGCAGAATAAAAGGGTGAGTTTAATTTGTTTTTGGATATTTACAAGTTCTGATAACCACTCTGTCCATATTCCCCACCTCTTAACTCCACAAGGAAGTAAAGAACGGTCATCAATGGCAGAAAGCATGTGAACTGAATCACTTCTCTGTGCCCGCTTCACGCTCAGTGGGAAATATCATATCTCTTCATCGTGGTTAGCGAGACCAAACAATTTAGAAACACATTTCTCAAGTCAAAAACTATAGAAATGATCCCTGAAAGTATAGTCTTAACAATCTTATGGGTGAAAACAGGAAGACATTCACAGGACAATAATTCCCTCTCAGGGTTCCTCTCTGCCATCAACAAGCTCCTCCTCGTCTTGCATCTCATCCGTCACGTGTGTTTAATGTAAATGACACAGTGTTGCACAGCCAATCACTGCACGACTTTAACAGCACAGCGGTGATACAGAGAGATATCAGACTGGAAAGAAAGGCAGAAAGCCGTATGGTAAAGTGAGAAAATAAAAATGACAATTGACTGCATTTAAAACAGGTACCTAATAATGGAAGGCTAATTTTACCCATTAACATGAAGCAGTCTCAAAGGCAATATACATGTTAGCCCCACTCGAAGCATGTTAACTCTGCTTTCGCTCATTATTCTGCTGTATATTTACATGTATTAGCAGAATAAAAGGGTGAGTTTAATTTGTTTTTGGATATTTACAAGTTCTGATAACCACTCTGTCCATATTCCCCACCTCTTAACTCCACAAGGAAGTAAAGAACGGTCATCAATGGCAGAAAGCATGTGAACTGAATCACTTCTCTGTGCCCCCTTCACGCTCAGTGGGAAATATCATATCTCTTCATCGTGGTTAGCGAGACCAAACAATTTAGAAACACATTTCTCAAGTCAAAAACTATAGAAATGATCCCTGAAAGTATAGTCTTAACAATCTTATGGGTGAAAACAGGAAGTCATTCACAGGACAATAATTCCCTCTCAGGGTTCCTCTCTGCCATCAACAAGCTCCTCCTCGTCTTGCATCTCATCCAGTCACGTGTGTTTATGTAAATGTCACAGTGTTGCACAGCCAATCACTGCACGACTCTAACAGCACAGCGGTGATACAGAGCGATATCAAACTGGAAAGAAAGGCAGAAAGCCGTATGGTAAAGTGAGAAAATAAAAATGACAATTGACTGCATTTAAAACAGGTACCTAATAATGGAAGGCTAATTTTACCCATTAACATGAAGCAGTCTCAAAGGCAATATACATGTTAGCCCCACTCGAAGCATGTTAACTCTGCTTTCGCTCATTATTCTGCTGTATATTTACATGTATTAGCAGAATAAAAGGGTGAGTTTAATTTGTTTTTGGATATTTACAAGTTCTGATAACCACTCTGTCCATATTCCCCACCTCTTAACTCCACAAGGAAGTAAAGAACGGTCATCAATGGCAGAAAGCATGTGAACTGAATCACTTCTCTGTGCCCGCTTCACGCTCAGTGGGAAATATCATATCTCTTCATCGTGGTTAGCGAGACCAAACAATTTAGAAACACATTTCTCAAGTCAAAAACTATAGAAATTATCCCTGAAAGTATAGTCTTAACAATCTTATGGGTGAAAACAGGAAGTCATTCACAGGACAATAATTCCCTCTCAGGGTTCCTCTCTGCCATCAACAAGCTCCTCCTCGTCTTGCATCTCATCCAGTCACGTGTGTTTATGTAAATGACACAGTGTTGCACAGCCAATCACTGCACGACTCTGACAGCACAGCGGTGATACAGAGCGATATCAAACTGGAAAGAAAGGCAGAAAGCCGTATGGTAAAGTGAGAAAATAAAAATGACAATTGACTGCATTTAAAACAGGTACCTAATAATGGAAGGCTAATTTTACCCATTAACATGAAGCAGTCTCAAAGGCAATATACATGTTAGCCCCACTCGAAGCATGTTAACTCTGCTTTCGCTCATTATTCTGCTGTATATTTACATGTATTAGCAGAATAAAAGGGTGAGTTTAATTTGTTTTTGGATATTTACAAGTTCTGATAACCACTCTGTCCATATTCCCCACCTCTTAACTCCACAAGGAAGTAAAGAACGGTCATCAATGGCAGAAAGCATGTGAACTGAATCACTTCTCTGTGCCCGCTTCACGCTCAGTGGGAAATATCATATCTCTTCATCGTGGTTAGCGAGACCAAACAATTTAGAAACACATTTCTCAAGTCAAAAACTATAGAAATGATCCCTGAAAGTATAGTCTTAACAATCGTATGGGTGAAAACAGGAAGTCATTCACAGGACAATAATTCCCTCTCAGGGTTCCTCTCTGCCATCAACAAGCTCCTCCTCGTCTTGCATCTCATCCAGTCACGTGTGTTTATGTAAATGACACACTGTTGCACAGCCAATCACTGCACGACTCTGACAGCACAGCGGTGATACAGAGCGATATCAGACTGGAAAGAAAGGCAGAAAGCCGTATGGTAAAGTGAGAAAATAAAAATGACAATTGACTGCATTTAAAACAGGTACCTAATAATGGAAGGCTAATTTTACCCATTAACAGGAAGCAGTCTCAAAGGCAATATACATGTTAGCCCCACTCGAAGCATGTTAACTCTGCTTTCGCTCATTATTCTGCTGTATATTTACATGTATTAGCAGAATAAAAGGGTGAGTTTAATTTGTTTTTGGATATTTACAAGTTCTGATAACCACTCTGTCCATATTCCCCACCTCTTAACTCCACAAGGAAGTAAAGAACGGTCATCAATGGCAGAAAGCATGTGAACTGAATCACTTCTCTGTGCCCGCTTCACGCTCAGTGGGAAATATCATATCTCTTCATCGTGGTTAGCGAGACCAAACAATTTAGAAACACATTTCTCAAGTCAAAAACTATAGAAATGATCCCTGAAAGTATAGTCTTAACAATCTTATGGGTGAAAACAGGAAGACATTCACAGGACAATAATTCCCTCTCAGGGTTCCTCTCTGCCATCAACAAGCTCCTCCTCGTCTTGCATCTCATCCGTCACGTGTGTTTAATGTAAATGACACAGTGTTGCACAGCCAATCACTGCACGACTTTAACAGCACAGCGGTGATACAGAGAGATATCAGACTGGAAAGAAAGGCAGAAAGCCGTATGGTAAAGTGAGAAAATAAAAATGACAATTGACTGCATTTAAAACAGGTACCTAATAATGGAAGGCTAATTTTACCCATTAACATGAAGCAGTCTCAAAGGCAATATACATGTTAGCCCCACTCGAAGCATGTTAACTCTGCTTTCGCTCATTATTCTGCTGTATATTTACATGTATTAGCAGAATAAAAGGGTGAGTTTAATTTGTTTTTGGATATTTACAAGTTCTGATAACCACTCTGTCCATATTCCCCACCTCTTAACTCCACAAGGAAGTAAAGAACGGTCATCAATGGCAGAAAGCATGTGAACTGAATCACTTCTCTGTGCCCCCTTCACGCTCAGTGGGAAATATCATATCTCTTCATCGTGGTTAGCGAGACCAAACAATTTAGAAACACATTTCTCAAGTCAAAAACTATAGAAATGATCCCTGAAAGTATAGTCTTAACAATCTTATGGGTGAAAACAGGAAGTCATTCACAGGACAATAATTCCCTCTCAGGGTTCCTCTCTGCCATCAACAAGCTCCTCCTCGTCTTGCATCTCATCCAGTCACGTGTGTTTATGTAAATGTCACAGTGTTGCACAGCCAATCACTGCACGACTCTAACAGCACAGCGGTGATACAGAGCGATATCAAACTGGAAAGAAAGGCAGAAAGCCGTATGGTAAAGTGAGAAAATAAAAATGACAATTGACTGCATTTAAAACAGGTACCTAATAATGGAAGGCTAATTTTACCCATTAACATGAAGCAGTCTCAAAGGCAATATACATGTTAGCCCCACTCGAAGCATGTTAACTCTGCTTTCGCTCATTATTCTGCTGTATATTTACATGTATTAGCAGAATAAAAGGGTGAGTTTAATTTGTTTTTGGATATTTACAAGTTCTGATAACCACTCTGTCCATATTCCCCACCTCTTAACTCCACAAGGAAGTAAAGAACGGTCATCAATGGCAGAAAGCATGTGAACTGAATCACTTCTCTGTGCCCGCTTCACGCTCAGTGGGAAATATCATATCTCTTCATCGTGGTTAGCGAGACCAAACAATTTAGAAACACATTTCTCAAGTCAAAAACTATAGAAATTATCCCTGAAAGTATAGTCTTAACAATCTTATGGGTGAAAACAGGAAGTCATTCACAGGACAATAATTCCCTCTCAGGGTTCCTCTCTGCCATCAACAAGCTCCTCCTCGTCTTGCATCTCATCCAGTCACGTGTGTTTATGTAAATGACACAGTGTTGCACAGCCAATCACTGCACGACTCTGACAGCACAGCGGTGATACAGAGCGATATCAAACTGGAAAGAAAGGCAGAAAGCCGTATGGTAAAGTGAGAAAATAAAAATGACAATTGACTGCATTTAAAACAGGTACCTAATAATGGAAGGCTAATTTTACCCATTAACATGAAGCAGTCTCAAAGGCAATATACATGTTAGCCCCACTCGAAGCATGTTAACTCTGCTTTCGCTCATTATTCTGCTGTATATTTACATGTATTAGCAGAATAAAAGGGTGAGTTTAATTTGTTTTTGGATATTTACAAGTTCTGATAACCACTCTGTCCATATTCCCCACCTCTTAACTCCACAAGGAAGTAAAGAACGGTCATCAATGGCAGAAAGCATGTGAACTGAATCACTTCTCTGTGCCCGCTTCACGCTCAGTGGGAAATATCATATCTCTTCATCGTGGTTAGCGAGACCAAACAATTTAGAAACACATTTCTCAAGTCAAAAACTATAGAAATGATCCCTGAAAGTATAGTCTTAACAATCTTATGGGTGAAAACAGGAAGACATTCACAGGACAATAATTCCCTCTCAGGGTTCCTCTCTGCCATCAACAAGCTCCTCCTCGTCTTGCATCTCATCCGTCACGTGTGTTTAATGTAAATGACACAGTGTTGCACAGCCAATCACTGCACGACTTTAACAGCACAGCGGTGATACAGAGAGATATCAGACTGGAAAGAAAGGCAGAAAGCCGTATGGTAAAGTGAGAAAATAAAAATGACAATTGACTGCATTTAAAACAGGTACCTAATAATGGAAGGCTAATTTTACCCATTAACAGGAAGCAGTCTCAAAGGCAATATACATGTTAGCCCCACTCGAAGCATGTTAACTCCGCTTTCACTCATTATTCTGCTGTATATTTACATGTATTAGCAGAATAAAAGGGTGAGTTTAATTTGTTTTTTGATATTTACAAGTTCTGATAACCACTCTGTCCATATTCCCCACCTCTTAACTCCACAAGGAAGTAAAGAACGGTCATCAATGGCAGAAAGCGTGTGAACTGAATCACTTCTATGTGCCCGCTTCACGCTCAGTGGGAAATATCGTATCTCATCATCGTGGTTAGCGAGACCAAACAATTTAGAAACACATTTCTCAAGTCAAAAACTATAGAAATGATACCTGAAAGTATAGTCTTAACAATCTTATGGGTGAAAACAGGAAGACATTCACAGGACAATAATTCCCTCTCAGGGTTCCTCTCTGCCATCAACAAGCTCCTCCTCGTCTTGCATCTCATCCGTCACGTGTGTTTAATGTAAATGACACAGTGTTGCACAGCCAATCACTGCACGACTTTAACAGCACAGCGGTGATACAGAGAGATATCAGACTGGAAAGAAAGGCAGAAAGCCGTATGGTAAAGTGAGAAAATAAAAATGACAATTGACTGCATTTAAAACAGGTACCTAATAATGGAAGGCTAATTTTACCCATTAACAGGAAGCAGTCTCAAAGGCAATATACATGTTAGCCCCACTCGAAGCATGTTAACTCTGCTTTCGCTCATTATTCTGCTGTATATTTACATGTATTAGCAGAATAAAAGGGTGAGTTTAATTTGTTTTTTGATATTTACAAGTTCTGATAACCACTCTGTCCATATTCCCCACCTCTTAACTCCACAAGGAAGTAAAGAACGGTCATCAATGGCAGAAAGCGTGTGAACTGAATCACTTCTCTGTGCCCGCTTCACGCTCAGTGGGAAATATCGTATCTCATCATCGTGGTTAGCGAGACCAAACAATTTAGAAACACATTTCTCAAGTCAAAAACTATAGAAATGATCCCTGAAAGTATAGTCTTAACAATCGTATGGGTGAAAACAGGAAGTCATTCACAGGACAATAATTCCCTCTCAGGGTTCCTCTCTGCCATCAACAAGCTCCTCCTCGTCTTGCATCTCATCCAGTCACGTGTGTTTATGTAAATGACACAGTGTTGCACAGCCAATCACTGCACGACTCTGACAGCACAGCGGTGATACAGAGCGATATCAAACTGGAAAGAAAGGCAGAAAGCCGTATGGTAAAGTGAGAAAATAAAAATGACAATTGACTGCATTTAAAACAGGTACCTAATAATGGAAGGCTAATTTTACCCATTAACATGAAGCAGTCTCAAAGGCAATATAAATGTTAGCCCCACTCGAAGCATGTTAACTCTGCTTTCGCTCATTATTCTGCTGTATATTTACATGTATTAGCAGAATAAAAGGGTGAGTTTAATTTGTTTTTGGATATTTACAAGTTCTGATAACCACTCTGTCCATATTCCCCACCTCTTAACTCCACAAGGAAGTAAAGAACGGTCATCAATGGCAGAAAGCATGTGAACTGAATCACTTCTCTGTGCCCGCTTCACGCTCAGTGGGAAATATCATATCTCTTCATCGTGGTTAGCGAGACCAAACAATTTAGAAACACATTTCCCAAGTCAAAAACTATAGAAATGATCCCTGAAAGTATAGTCTTAACAATCTTATGGGTGAAAACAGGAAGTCATTCACAGGACAATAATTCCCTCTCAGGGTTCCTCTCTGCCATCAACAAGCTCCTCCTCGTCTTGCATCTCATCCAGTCACGTGTGTTTATGTAAATGACACAGTGTTGCACAGCCAATCACTGCACGACTCTGACAGCACAGCGGTGATACAGAGCGATATCAAACTGGAAAGAAAGGCAGAAAGCCGTATGGTAAAGTGAGAAAATAAAAATGACAATTGACTGCATTTAAAACAGGTACCTAATAATGGAAGGCTAATTTTACACATTAACATGAAGCAGTCTCAAAGGCAATATACATGTTAGCCCCACTCGAAGCATGTTAACTCTGCTTTCGCTCATTATTCTGCTGTATATTTACATGTATTAGCAGAATTAAAGGGTGAGTTTAATTTGTTTTTTGATATTTACAAGTTCTGATAACCACTCTGTCCATATTCCCCACCTCTTAACTCCACAAGGAAGTAAAGAACGGTCATCAATGGCAGAAAGCGTGTGAACTGAATCACTTCTATGTGCCCGCTTCACGCTCAGTGGGAAATATCGTATCTCATCATCGTGGTTAGCGAGACCAAACAATTTAGAAACACATTTCTCAAGTCAAAAACTATAGAAATGATCCCTGAAAGTATAGTCTTAACAATCTTATGGGTGAAAACAGGAAGACATTCACAGGACAATAATTCCCTCTCAGGGTTCCTCTCTGCCATCAACAAGCTCCTCCTCGTCTTGCATCTCATCCGTCACGTGTGTTTAATGTAAATGACACAGTGTTGCACAGCCAATCACTGCACGACTTTAACAGCACAGCGGTGATACAGAGAGATATCAGACTGGAAAGAAAGGCAGAAAGCCGTATGGTAAAGTGAGAAAATAAAAATGACAATTGACTGCATTTAAAACAGGTACCTAATAATGGAAGGCTAATTTTACCCATTAACAGGAAGCAGTCTCAAAGGCAATATACATGTTAGCCCCACTCGAAGCATGTTAACTCCGCTTTCACTCATTATTCTGCTGTATATTTACATGTATTAGCAGAATAAAAGGGTGAGTTTAATTTGTTTTTTGATATTTACAAGTTCTGATAACCACTCTGTCCATATTCCCCACCTCTTAACTCCACAAGGAAGTAAAGAACGGTCATCAATGGCAGAAAGCGTGTGAACTGAATCACTTCTATGTGCCCGCTTCACGCTCAGTGGGAAATATCGTATCTCATCATCGTGGTTAGCGAGACCAAACAATTTAGAAACACATTTCTCAAGTCAAAAACTATAGAAATGATCCCTGAAAGTATAGTCTTAACAATCTTATGGGTGAAAACAGGAAGACATTCACAGGACAATAATTCCCTCTCAGGGTTCCTCTCTGCCATCAACAAGCTCCTCCTCGTCTTGCATCTCATCCGTCACGTGTGTTTAATGTAAATGACACAGTGTTGCACAGCCAATCACTGCACGACTTTAACAGCACAGCGGTGATACAGAGAGATATCAGACTGGAAAGAAAGGCAGAAAGCCGTATGGTAAAGTGAGAAAATAAAAATGACAATTGACTGCATTTAAAACAGGTACCTAATAATGGAAGGCTAATTTTACCCATTAACAGGAAGCAGTCTCAAAGGCAATATACATGTTAGCCCCACTCGAAGCATGTTAACTCTGCTTTCGCTCATTATTCTGCTGTATATTTACATGTATTAGCAGAATAAAAGGGTGAGTTTAATTTGTTTTTTGATATTTACAAGTTCTGATAACCACTCTGTCCATATTCCCCACCTCTTAACTCCACAAGGAAGTAAAGAACGGTCATCAATGGCAGAAAGCGTGTGAACTGAATCACTTCTCTGTGCCCGCTTCACGCTCAGTGGGAAATATCGTATCTCATCATCGTGGTTAGCGAGACCAAACAATTTAGAAAC
Source organism: Leptoclinus maculatus (assembly GCA_032191485.1). Taxonomy (NCBI): domain Eukaryota; kingdom Metazoa; phylum Chordata; class Actinopteri; order Perciformes; family Stichaeidae; genus Leptoclinus; species Leptoclinus maculatus. The sequence goes on from JAVDOI010000009.1 coordinate 11,000,155, forward strand.
ACATTTCTCAAGTCAAAAACTATAGAAATGATCCCTGAAAGTATAGTCTTAACAATCGTATGGGTGAAAACAGGAAGTCATTCACAGGACAATAATTCCCTCTCAGGGTTCCTCTCTGCCATCAACAAGCTCCTCCTCGTCTTGCATCTCATCCAGTCACGTGTGTTTATGTAAATGACACAGTGTTGCACAGCCAATCACTGCACGACTCTGACAGCACAGCGGTGATACAGAGCGATATCAAACTGGAAAGAAAGGCAGAAAGCCGTATGGTAAAGTGAGAAAATAAAAATGACAATTGACTGCATTTAAAACAGGTACCTAATAATGGAAGGCTAATTTTACCCATTAACATGAAGCAGTCTCAAAGGCAATATACATGTTAGCCCCACTCGAAGCATGTTAACTCTGCTTTCGCTCATTATTCTGCTGTATATTTACATGTATTAGCAGAATAAAAGGGTGAGTTTAATTTGTTTTTGGATATTTACAAGTTCTGATAACCACTCTGTCCATATTCCCCACCTCTTAACTCCACAAGGAAGTAAAGAACGGTCATCAATGGCAGAAAGCATGTGAACTGAATCACTTCTCTGTGCCCGCTTCACGCTCAGTGGGAAATATCATATCTCTTCATCGTGGTTAGCGAGACCAAACAATTTAGAAACACATTTCTCAAGTCAAAAACTATAGAAATGATCCCTGAAAGTATAGTCTTAACAATCTTATGGGTGAAAACAGGAAGTCATTCACAGGACAATAATTCCCTCTCAGGGTTCCTCTCTGCCATCAACAAGCTCCTCCTCGTCTTGCATCTCATCCAGTCACGTGTGTTTATGTAAATGACACAGTGTTGCACAGCCAATCACTGCACGACTCTGACAGCACAGCGGTGATACAGAGCGATATCAAACTGGAAAGAAAGGCAGAAAGCCGTATGGTAAAGTGAGAAAATAAAAATGACAATTGACTGCATTTAAAACAGGTACCTAATAATGGCTAGGGAATTTGGGGTTTATGGCCCAACTTTAACATGGGCCGTACTGGGGACACGGCCCTTTTTGGGCACGGTGGAAATGTTTTGGCCATACGGACTACTTCCCATTGCGCCATCCGGGAACTCAAATGCCATTTAGGGGGCCAAGTGTTAACAACTAGAAATGCTATAGAGGGCGCTATTCATCATGGAAACCATGGGTAACATGGGAATGGGTGGGTCTAAGTCCCGAATGGATTATAACCATGGGAAACATGGGAAACCATGGGTAAACCATGGGTAAAGTCCCGAATGGAGTATAACCATGGGAAACATGGGAATGGGTGGGGCTAAGTCCCGAATGGATTATAACCATGGGAAACATGGGAATGGGTGGGGCTAAGTGTCCCGAATGGATTATATGCCTTTTGGGTACAACTTTCATCGGAAACATGGAAATGGGTTGGGCTGATCATGGGAAACATGGGAATGGGTGGGGCTAAGTCCCGAATGGATTATATGCCTTTTGGGTACAACTTTCGTCGGAAACATGGAAATGGGTGGGGCTGATCATGGGAAACATGGGAATGGGTGGGGCTAAGTCCCGAATGGATTATATGCCTTTTGGGTACAACTTTCGTCGGAAACATGGAAATGGGTGGGGCTGATCATGGGAAACATGGGAATGGGTGGGGCTAAGTCCCGAATGGATTATATGCCTTTTGGGTACAACTTTCGTCGGAAACATGGAAAAATGGATGGGGGTAACCATGGGAAACATGGGAATGGGTGGGGCTAAGTCCCGAATGGATTATATGCCTTTTGGGTACAACTTTCGTCGGAAACATGGAAATGGGTGGGGCTGATCATGGGAAACATGGGAATGGGTGGGGCTAAGTCCCGAATGGCCTTTTTTGCTTTTTGAGTGGAAAACATGGAAACGGATCAGCTATCACCGTACGACGCCACGTGGACACCTTGGTTATGTTACCGGATGCACAGGGACGGTCCAAAACTTTACCAAAGTTCTACAGACTTCTTGCTTGGCATGCTGAATCAGGGCATCACAGGGAATGCATGGTGCAAAATTCAAGCAGTTTCAACCTTTTTCTCAGATTTTATGGCCGTTTCAAATTTACCGGCCCTTTAAGAGAATTTAGCACCAATTTACTGTTTTCGGGCACCTTAACTTGGACCTACGAACTCTAAATTTCAGTCCTTTCATCTCCACGACCCTCTCTTCATCAACAAAAAGAATGCATTCCTCTATTTTGCTTTAAAGTATTTTTAATTAATTAAAAGACTGTTAAAAACGTATACATGTGTGTGTTTCTGTTGGGTCCTATAAAAACACTAATAAACGACTTGTTGTTATGAAATTGACATATGTTGGACACAAGAGGACACTCTACTAGGCTGCATTGGATTGAAGTCATTAGCATGCTGCTAACAGGAGATAATTTTCCAGAGGGCTGAGAGATGGGATTCTTGGTGAGCATGTTCAGGACCTAAGATAAGATGTTGGGTGCAATTTCCAGACTGTTTGAGCTTTTTGATGAGTTATTTGCATGTTGTAGAAATAAAGGACAGGGTTAGGACTTTTGGCATGAATGAGAGCCCATTCAAATGTAGGCAACATGGCATTTTTTGATTTATAAGGGAAGGGCACTGCCATTTCGCATACAGAAAAGTAGGACAAATGGCCCTTTTCGAGTTATAAGGAATGTTCAAAAACGGCCATTTGTCCTAAATTTGAATGGGCTCTCATTTATGCCAAAAGTCCCACCCCAAATGGCCGTTTTTGGAAGATAAGGGAAGATAGGGCCTTCGAAAAAGCCTGTTTTCAGTGTTTAGAGTCAAGAGGGTTATTGCTGGGTCCTATAAAAACACTAATAAACGACTTTGTTTTATAAAATTGACATATGTTGGACACAAGAGGACACTCTACTAGGATGCATTGGTTTGAAGTCATTAGCATGCTGCTAACAAGAGATAGCTTTCCCAAGGGTCTACAGACTTCTTACTTTCCAGACTGAATCAAGGTATCAGGGGGAAGGTGTCCTGTGAAATCCAGGCAGTTTCAACCTTTTTCTCAGATGCTATGACCGTTTTACATAGGTCAAATTGACTGCTCTTTATGGTAATTTAGGCCCGATTTACATGACAGATGTTGATGAAAATGATATATGATGGACAGCAGTAGCATGGCTACAACATATTAAAAAAGCAGAGCTCTCAGATGTTTAGAACTAAAATTGCTCCAATCTGACTTAACAGCACGACAGGGTGTACATCTTGCTAAGATGTTCACCCTCCTGTTCTCTGAGTTTCATACAGGCAAATTTCTTTTCTAGACATTTTAGAGGGATTTTTTTCACGTGACCTCATTGTAGGCCTAGTCCACAATGTGTGTCTGTAATCTGTGGTTTCTGGGACCCATATTTGAGAGATTATGGCCATTTTTGCATAGGTCAAATTTACCGGCCCTTTAAGAGGATTTAGAGCCAATTAAGACCTTTTTTGCTGTTTTTGGGCACCTTAACTTGGACCTACGAACTCCAAATTTTAGGCATTTCATCTCCACGACCCTCTCTTCATTCACAAAAAGAAAGAATTCCTTTATTTTGCTTTAAAGTATTTTTAATTAATTAAAAGACTGTAAATTACGTCCACATGTGTCTGTTTCTGTTGGGTGCCATAAAACCATTTCTACAAGACAGATGTTGATGGAAATGATATATGGTGGACACCAGAGGAAGCTCTACTAGCATGAATTGGATTGATCTTGTTAGCATGTTGCTAACAGGAGATAGCTTTCCCTAGGGTCTACAGACTTCTTACTTCCCAGCATGAATCAAGGTATCAGGGAGAATGTGTGTTGCAAAATGCAGGCAGTTTCAACCTTTGTCTCAGATTCTATGACCGTTTGTACATAGGTCAAATGTACGGGCCCTTTAACATACTTTAGGCCCAATTTACACATTTGTTGCTGTTTTCGGGCACTTTAACTTGGACATATGTACTCTACACATAAGGGGGAAGGTGTGGTGCAAAATTCAGGCAGTTTCAACCTTTTTCTCAGACTCTATGGCCATTTTTACATAATGCACCAATTACGACCTTTTGACCTTTGACCTAAACGCCTGGTTTTGGGCACCTTTACTTGGACCTACGAACTCTAAATTTCAGCCATTTCATCTCCACGACCCCCTCTTCATTGACAAAAAGAATGCATCCCTTTATTTGCCTTTAAAGTATTTTTAATGAATTAAAAGACTGGAGACATTCACAAAAAACAGTGAATTTCCCATTGATATTCACACCATGTAATCTATGGGCAAAGATTGAAATACTGTGAAAATCTCAACCTCATTGAACCTTGTTTTCTATGGGATAATAGGTCAAACATAGTCAAAATGCCATACATTACTATGGAAAAAGTTTAACGAATTTCCCATTGATTTTCATAACAATCAATCATTGGGCAAAGGTTGAATTACTGTGAGAATCTCAGCCTCATTGAACCTTGTTTTCTATGGGATTATAGGTCAAACAAAGTCAAAATGCCATACATTACTATAGTAAAAGTGTAAGGAATTTCCCATTGATTTTCATAACAATTGATTGTTGGGCAAAGCTTGAATTACTGTGAAAATCTCAGCCTCATTGAACCTTGTTTTCTATGGGATAATAGGTCAAACATAGTCGAAATGCCATACATTACTATGGAAAAAGTTTAAGGAATTTCCCATTGATTTTCATAACAATCAATCATTGGGCAAAGGTTGAATTACTGTGAGAATCTCAGCCTCATTGAACCTTGTTTTCTATGGGATAATTGGTCAAACATAGTCAAAATGCCATAGTAAAAGTGTAAGGAATTTCCCATTGATTTTCATAAAAATGTATTGTTGGGCAAAGGTTGAATTACTGTGAAAATCTCAGCTTCATTGAACCTTGTTTTCTATGGTTTAAAAGGTCAAACAAAGTCAAAATGCCATACATTACTATAATAAAACTGTACGGAATTTCCCATTGATTTTCATAACAGTTAATCATTGGGCAAAGGTTGAATTACTGTGAAAATCTCAGCTTCATTGAACCTTGTTTTCTATGGTTTAAAAGGTCAAACAAAGTCAAAATGCCATACATTACTATAATAAAACTGTACGGAATTTCCCATTGATTTTCATAACAGTTAATCGTTGGGCAAAGGTTGAATTACTGTGAGAATCTCAGCTTCATTGAACCTTGTTTTCTATGGGTTAATAGGTCAAACATAGTCGAAATGCCATACATTACTATGGAAAAAGTGTAAGGAATTTCCCATTGATATTCACACCATGTAATCTATGGGCAAAGGTTGAATTACTGTGAGAATCTCAGCCTCATTGAACCTTGTTTTCTATGGGATAATTGGTCAAACATAGTCAAAATGCCATAGTAAAAGTGTAAGGAATTTCCCATTGATTTTCATAACAATTGATCGTTGGGCAAAGCTTAAATTACTGTGAAAATCTCAGCCTCATTGAACCTTGTTTTCTATGGGATAATTGGTCAAACAAAGTCAAAATGCCATACATTACTATGGAAAAAGTTTAAGGATTTTCCCATTGATTTTCCTGAAAATGTATCGTTGGGCAAAGGTTGAATTACTGTGAGAATCTCAGCCTCATTGAACCTTGTGTTCTATGGGTTAATAGGTCAAACAAAGTCAAAATGCCATACATTACTATGGAAAAAGTTTAAGGATTTTCCCATTGATTTTCCTGAAAATGTATCGTTGGGCAAAGGTTGAATTACTGTGAGAATCTCAGCCTCATTGAACCTTGTGTTCTATGGGTTAATAGGTCAAACAAAGTCAAAATGCCATACATTACTATAATAAAAGTGTAAGGAATTTCCCATTGATTTTCATAACAATTGATTGTTGGGCAAAGCTTGAATTACTGTGAAAATCTCAGCCTCATTGAACCTTGTTTTCTATGGGATAATTGGTCAAACAAAGTCAAAATGCCATACATTACTATAGTAAAAGTGTAAGGAATTTCCCATTGATTTTCATAACAATTGATCGTTGGGCAAAGCTTGAATTACTGTCAAAATCTCAGCCTCATTGAACCTTGTTTTCTATGGGATAATTGGTCAAACATAGTCAAAATGCCATAGTAAAAGTGTAAGGAATTTCCCATTGATTTTCATAAAAATGTATTGTTGGGCAAAGGTTGAATTACTGTGAAAATCTCAGCTTCATTGAACCTTGTTTTCTATGGTTTAAAAGGTCAAACAAAGTCAAAATGCCATACATTACTATAATAAAACTGTACGGAATTTCCCATTGATTTTGATAACAGTTAATCGTTGGGCAAAGGTTGAATTACTGTGAGAATCTCAGCCTCATTGAACCTTGTTTTCTATCGAATTATAGGTCAAACAAAGTCAAAATGCCATACATTACTATAATAAAACTGTACGGAATTTCCCATTGATTTTCATAACAGTTAATCGTTGGGCAAAGGTTGAATTACTGTGAGAATCTCAGCTTCATTGAACCTTGTTTTCTATGAGATAATAGGTCAAACAAAGTAAGATTGGAGTTGGTCCAATCCTTTTCATTTTCATACCAGTGGACCAAGGCGTTGAGCTTGTAGTGTAGTCTAAATTTCAGCTTCCTAGTCCATTGTTTTCTATGGGATTCCAGGCCAAATAAAGTTCAAATAAAGGGTTAGGACTTTTGGCATAAATGAGAGCCCAATCAAATGTAGGGGAAATGTCCTTTTTTGAGTTATAAGGGAAGGGCACTGCCATTATAAGGAATGTTCAAAAACGGCCATTTGTCCTAAATTTGAATGGGCTCTCATTTATGCCAAAACTCCCAAGCCTGTTCTCATTGCTCCCATACAGTATCTACAGTATGCTCTAGACTAGGAGGCTGAAACTCACTAGAGGGCATACCTGGGACCAGCCCACCAGATGTGCAAAGTTTCAAGCAAATCGGGCAAAAAAAACATTCGAAATACTTTGAAGTTTTTTTTGTGTTTTTTTGTGTTTTTAGAGTTCAGGCCGATTTCGAGGCTCTGGCGCGGTCCAGAGCAGTTGCCTGACTCCCCCCATCGTCCTGATAGTCATTTAGATGACATAGGGCGCAAAAAAAGATTCGAAATACTTTGAAGTTTTTTTTGTGTTTTTTTGTGTTTTTTTGTGTTTTTAGAGTTCAGGCCGATTTCGAGGCCCTGGCGCGGTCCAGAGCAGTTGCCTGACTCCCCCCATCGTTCTGGTAGTCATTTAGAGTACCAGGGGCGCAAAAAAAACTTCGAAATACTTTGAAGTTTTTTTTGTGTTTTTTGTGTTTTTTTGTGTTTTTAGAGTTCAGGCCGATTTCGAGGCCCTGGCGCGGTCCAGAGCAGTTGCCTGACTCCCCCCATCGTTCTGGTAGTCATTTAGAGTACCAGGGGCGCAAAAAAAACTTCGAAATACTTTGAAGTTTTTTTTGTGTTTTTTTTGTGTTTTTTGTGTTTTTTGTGTTTTTTGTGTTTTTTGTGTTTTTTGTGTTTTTTGTGTTTTTTGTGTTTTTTGTGTTTTTTGTGTTTTTTGTGTTTTTTGTGTTTTTGTGTTTTTTGTGTTTTTTGTGTTTTTTGTGTTTTTTGTGTTTTTTTGTGTTTTTAGAGTTCAGGCCGATTTCGAGGCCCTGGCGCGGTCCAGAGCAGTTGCCTGACTCCCCCCATCGTTCTGGTAGTCATTTAGAGTACCAGGGGCGCAAAAAAAACTTCGAAATACTTTGAAGTTTTTTTTGTGTTTTTTGTGTTTTTTTGTGTTTTTAGAGTTCAGGCCGATTTCGAGGCCCTGGCGCGGTCCAGAGCAGTTGCCTGACTCCCCCCATCGTTCTGGTAGTCATTTAGAGTACCAGGGGCACAAAAAAAACTTCGAAATACTTTGAAGTTTTTTTTGTGTTTTTTTGTGTTTTTTTGTGTTTTTAGAGTTCAGGCCGATTTCGAGGCTCTGGCGCGGTCCAGAGCAGTTGCCTGACTCCCCCCATCGCCCTGATAGTCATTTAGATGACATAGGGCGCAAAAAAACATTCGAAATACTTTGAAGTTTTTTTTGTGTTTTTTTGTGTTTTTAGAGTTCAGGCCGATTTCGAGCTTCTGGCGCGGTCCAGAGCAGTTGCCTGACTCCCCCCATCGTCCTGATAGTCATTTAGATGACATAGGGCGCAAAAAAACATTCGAAATACTTTGAAGTTTTTTTTGTGTTTTTTTTGTGTTTTTTGTGTTTTTTGTGTTTTTTGTGTTTTTTGTGTTTTTTGTGTTTTTTGTGTTTTTTGTGTTTTTTTGTGTTTTTAGAGTTCAGGCTGATTTCGAGGCCCTGGCGCGGTACAGAGCAGTTGCCTGACTCCCCCCATCGTTCTGGTAGTCATTTAGAGTACCAGGGGTGCAAAAAAAACTTCTAAATACTTTGAAGTTTTTTTTGTGTTTTTTTTGTGTTTTTTGTGTTTTTTGTGTTTTTTGTGTTTTTTGTGTTTTTTGTGTTTTTGTGTTTTTTGTGTTTTTTGTGTTTTTTGTGTTTTTTGTGTTTTTTGTGTTTTTTGTGTTTTTTGTGTTTTTTTGTGTTTTTAGAGTTCAGGCCGATTTCGAGGCCCTGGCGCGGTCCAGAGCAGTTGCCTGACTCCCCCCATCGTTCTGGTAGTCATTTAGAGTACCAGGGGCGCAAAAAAAACTTCTAAATACTTTGGAGTTTTTTGTGTTAAGGGTTACATTTAGTAACCTAACCCTTAGGACAATTGGCCTACATGGTCAACCCATACAAATGTAGTCGGAATGACACTTTTTTGTGTTCCCACTACATTGGAATCTCATGTGGCCCAAATGGCAACATTTGTCCCAAAACATTGATTCCATACAATTACGCGTTGGTCCAAGATATCTACGTTTCAAAGCGGGATATCAAACGGTTGAGAAGATATGGCAGTTTAAAATATCAATCCAGAATCCCCCCGAGGTGGCCCTTCAATGGCCCAAAAGTTCCCGTAGTGATGGCCCAAATGGCCCAAAAGTTCCCGTAGTGATGGCCCAAATGGCCCAAATGTTCCCGGCCGTCCGGGAACACAAAGGCCATTTGAGGGCCACGGTTTTGAAGTGGCCCTTTTTGGCCCAAATGGCCCGACCGGAATGGCAGTTTTGTTCCCGCACGTCCGAGTCAATGTCCCCCTAGTGGACAAAGACGATAAAAGGCCATTCGGGCACACTGTTCCCAAACTTTGGAAAATCATAACTCGGCGAGCGTAAGTCCGAACCGAACACAAAATTCCCGCGTTAAACTAGAGCAAATATATATTGCGAATATAGGACCTGCTTATTTTTAGCGGCGCTCCTTCTGTCCATAATATTCCTTTGAAAAAGGACCTTTTTTGTCCTTAGCTCCAATGCAAATGTATTGCAAGTGTCCGGGCGAGCCCTAGGGGCGGAAGGCTAATTTTACACATTAACATGAAGCAGTCTCAAAGGCAATATACATGTTAGCCCCACTCGAAGCATGTTAACTCTGCTTTCGCTCATTATTCTGCTGTATATTTACATGTATTAGCAGAATTAAAGGGTGAGTTTAATTTGTTTTTTGATATTTACAAGTTCTGATAACCACTCTGTCCATATTCCCCACCTCTTAACTCCACAAGGAAGTAAAGAACGGTCATCAATGGCAGAAAGCGTGTGAACTGAATCACTTCTATGTGCCCGCTTCACGCTCAGTGGGAAATATCGTATCTCATCATCGTGGTTAGCGAGACCAAACAATTTAGAAACACATTTCTCAAGTCAAAAACTATAGAAATGATCCCTGAAAGTATAGTCTTAACAATCTTATGGGTGAAAACAGGAAGACATTCACAGGACAATAATTCCCTCTCAGGGTTCCTCTCTGCCATCAACAAGCTCCTCCTCGTCTTGCATCTCATCCGTCACGTGTGTTTAATGTAAATGACACAGTGTTGCACAGCCAATCACTGCACGACTTTAACAGCACAGCGGTGATACAGAGAGATATCAGACTGGAAAGAAAGGCAGAAAGCCGTATGGTAAAGTGAGAAAATAAAAATGACAATTGACTGCATTTAAAACAGGTACCTAATAATGGAAGGCTAATTTTACCCATTAACAGGAAGCAGTCTCAAAGGCAATATACATGTTAGCCCCACTCGAAGCATGTTAACTCTGCTTTCGCTCATTATTCTGCTGTATATTTACATGTATTAGCAGAATAAAAGGGTGAGTTTAATTTGTTTTTGGATATTTACAAGTTCTGATAACCACTCTGTCCATATTCCCCACCTCTTAACTCCACAAGGAAGTAAAGAACGGTCATCAATGGCAGAAAGCGTGTGAACTGAATCACTTCTCTGTGCCCGCTTCACGCTCAGTGGGAAATATCGTATCTCATCATCGTGGTTAGCGAGACCAAACAATTTAGAAACACATTTCTCAAGTCAAAAACTATAGAAATGATCCCTGAAAGTATAGTCTTAACAATCGTATGGGTGAAAACAGGAAGTCATTCACAGGACAATAATTCCCTCTCAGGGTTCCTCTCTGCCATCAACAAGCTCCTCCTCGTCTTGCATCTCATCCAGTCACGTGTGTTTATGTAAATGACACAGTGTTGCACAGCCAATCACTGCACGACTCTGACAGCACAGCGGTGATACAGAGCGATATCAAACTGGAAAGAAAGGCAGAAAGCCGTATGGTAAAGTGAGAAAATAAAAATGACAATTGACTGCATTTAAAACAGGTACCTAATAATGGAAGGCTAATTTTACCCATTAACATGAAGCAGTCTCAAAGGCAATATACATGTTAGCCCCACTCGAAGCATGTTAACTCTGCTTTCGCTCATTATTCTGCTGTATATTTACATGTATTAGCAGAATAAAAGGGTGAGTTTAATTTGTTTTTGGATATTTACAAGTTCTGATAACCACTCTGTCCATATTCCCCACCTCTTAACTCCACAAGGAAGTAAAGAACGGTCATCAATGGCAGAAAGCATGTGAACTGAATCACTTCTCTGTGCCCGCTTCATGCTCAGTGGGAAATATCATATCTCTTCATCGTGGTTAGCGAGACCAAACAATTTAGAAACACATTTCTCAAGTCAAAAACTATAGAAATGATCCCTGAAAGTATAGTCTTAACAATCTTATGGGTGAAAACAGGAAGTCATTCACAGGACAATAATTCCCTCTCAGGGTTCCTCTCTGCCATCAACAAGCTCCTCCTCGTCTTGCATCTCATCCAGTCACGTGTGTTTATGTAAATGACACAGTGTTGCACAGCCAATCACTGCACGACTCTGACAGCACAGCGGTGATACAGAGCGATATCAAACTGGAAAGAAAGGCAGAAAGCCGTATGGTAAAGTGAGAAAATAAAAATGACAATTGACTGCATTTAAAACAGGTACCTAATAATGGAAGGCTAATTTTACACATTAACATGAAGCAGTCTCAAAGGCAATATACATGTTAGCCCCACTCGAAGCATGTTAACTCTGCTTTCGCTCATTATTCTGCTGTATATTTACATGTATTAGCAGAATTAAAGGGTGAGTTTAATTTGTTTTTTGATATTTACAAGTTCTGATAACCACTCTGTCCATATTCCCCACCTCGTAACTCCACAAGGAAGTAAAGAACGGTCATCAATGGCAGAAAGCGTGTGAACTGAATCACTTCTATGTGCCCGCTTCACGCTCAGTGGGAAATATCGTATCTCATCATCGTGGTTAGCGAGACCAAACAATTTAGAAACACATTTCTCAAGTCAAAAACTATAGAAATGATCCCTGAAAGTATAGTCTTAACAATCTTATGGGTGAAAACAGGAAGACATTCACAGGACAATAATTCCCTCTCAGGGTTCCTCTCTGCCATCAACAAGCTCCTCCTCGTCTTGCATCTCATCCGTCACGTGTGTTTAATGTAAATGACACAGTGTTGCACAGCCAATCACTGCACGACTTTAACAGCACAGCGGTGATACAGAGAGATATCAGACTGGAAAGAAAGGCAGAAAGCCGTATGGTAAAGTGAGAAAATAAAAATGACAATTGACTGCATTTAAAACAGGTACCTAATAATGGAAGGCTAATTTTACCCATTAACAGGAAGCAGTCTCAAAGGCAATATACATGTTAGCCCCACTCGAAGCATGTTAACTCCGCTTTCACTCATTATTCTGCTGTATATTTACATGTATTAGCAGAATAAAAGGGTGAGTTTAATTTGTTTTTTGATATTTACAAGTTCTGATAACCACTCTGTCCATATTCCCCACCTCTTAACTCCACAAGGAAGTAAAGAACGGTCATCAATGGCAGAAAGCGTGTGAACTGAATCACTTCTATGTGCCCGCTTCACGCTCAGTGGGAAATATCGTATCTCATCATCGTGGTTAGCGAGACCAAACAATTTAGAAACACATTTCTCAAGTCAAAAACTATAGAAATGATCCCTGAAAGTATAGTCTTAACAATCTTATGGGTGAAAACAGGAAGACATTCACAGGACAATAATTCCCTCTCAGGGTTCCTCTCTGCCATCAACAAGCTCCTCCTCGTCTTGCATCTCATCCATCACGTGTGTTTAATGTAAATGACACAGTGTTGCACAGCCAATCACTGCACGACTCTGACAGCACAGCGGTGATACAGAGCGATATCAAACTGGAAAGAAAGGCAGAAAGCCGTATGGTAAAGTGAGAAAATAAAAATGACAATTGACTGCATTTAAAACAGGTACCTAATAATGGAAGGCTAATTTTACACATTAACAGGAAGCAGTCTCAAAGGCAATATACATGTTAGCCCCACTCGAAGCATGTTAACTCTGCTTTCGCTCATTATTCTGCTGTATATTTACATGTATTAGCAGAATAAAAGGGTGAGTTTAATTTGTTTTTTGATATTTACAAGTTCTGATAACCACTCTGTCCATATTCCCCACCTCTTAACTCCACAAGGAAGTAAAGAACGGTCATCAATGGCAGATAGCGTGTGAACTGAATCACTTCTCTGTGCCCGCTTCACGCTCAGTGGGAAATATCATATCTCTTCATCGTGGTTAGTGAGACCAAACAATTTAGAAACACATTTCTCAAGTCAAAAACTATAGAAATGATCCCTGAAAGTATAGTCTTAACAATCTCATGGGTGAAAACAGGAAGTCATTCACAGGACAATAATTCCCTCTCAGGGTTCCTCTCTGCCATCAACAAGCTCCTCCTCGTCTTGCATCTCATCCGTCACGTGTATTTATGTAAATGACACAGTGTTGCACAGCCAATCACTGCACGACTCTGACAGCACAGCGGTGATACAGAGAGATATCAGACTGGAAAGAAAGGCAGAAAGCCGTATGGTAAAGTGAGAAAATAAAAATGACAATTGACTGCATTTAAAACAGGTACCTAATAATGGAAGGCTAATTTTACCCATTAACAGGAAGCAGTCTCAAAGGCAATATACATGTTAGCCCCACTCGAAGCATGTTAACTCTGCTTTCGCTCATTATTCTGCTGTATATTTACATGTATTAGCAGAATAAAAGGGTGAGTTTAATTTGTTTTTGGATATTTACAAGTTCTGATAACCACTCTGTCCATATTCCCCACCTCTTAACTCCACAAGGAAGTAAAGAACGGTCATCAATGGCAGAAAGCATGTGAACTGAATCACTTCTCTGTGCCTGATTCACGCTCAGTGGGAAATATCATATCTCTTCATCGTGGTTAGCGAGACCAAACAATTTAGAAACACATTTCTCAAGTCAAAAACTATAGAAATGATCCCTGAAAGTATAGTCTTAACAATCTTATGGGTGAAAACAGGAAGTCATTCACAGGACAATAATTCCCTCTCAGGGTTCCTCTCTGCCATCAACAAGCTCCTCCTCGTCTTGCATCTCATCCAGTCACGTGTGTTTATGTAAATGACACACTGTTGCACAGCCAATCACTGCACGACTCTGACAGCACAGCGGTGATACAGAGCGATATCAGACTGGAAAGAAAGGCAGAAAGCCGTATGGTAAAGTGAGAAAATAAAAATGACAATTGACTGCATTTAAAACAGGTACCTAATAATGGAAGGCTAATTTTACCCATTAACAGGAAGCAGTCTCAAAGGCAATATACATGTTAGCCCCACTCGAAGCATGTTAACTCTGCTTTCGCTCATTATTCTGCTGTATATTTACATGTATTAGCAGAATAAAAGGGTGAGTTTAATTTGTTTTTGGATATTTACAAGTTCTGATAACCACTCTGTCCATATTCCCCACCTCTTAACTCCACAAGGAAGTAAAGAACGGTCATCAATGGCAGAAAGCATGTGAACTGAATCACTTCTCTGTGCCCGCTTCACGCTCAGTGGGAAATATCATATCTCTTCATCGTGGTTAGCGAGACCAAACAATTTAGAAACACATTTCTCAAGTCAAAAACTATAGAAATGATCCCTGAAAGTATAGTCTTAACAATCTTATGGGTGAAAACAGGAAGTCATTCACAGGACAATAATTCCCTCTCAGGGTTCCTCTCTGCCATCAACAAGCTCCTCCTCGTCTTGCATCTCATCCAGTCACGTGTGTTTATGTAAATGACACAGTGTTGCACAGCCAATCACTGCACGACTCTGACAGCACAGCGGTGATACAGAGCGATATCAAACTGGAAAGAAAGGCAGAAAGCCGTATGGTAAAGTGAGAAAATAAAAATGACAATTGACTGCATTTAAAACAGGTACCTAATAATGGAAGGCTAATTTTACCCATTAACAGGAAGCAGTCTCAAAGGCAATATACATGTTAGCCCCACTCGAAGCATGTTAACTCTGCTTTCGCTCATTATTCTGCTGTATATTTACATGTATTAGCAGAATAAAAGGGTGAGTTTAATTTGTTTTTGGATATTTACAAGTTCTGATAACCACTCTGTCCATATTCCCCACCTCTTAACTCCACAAGGAAGTAAAGAACGGTCATCAATGGCAGAAAGCATGTGAACTGAATCACTTCTCTGTGCCCGCTTCACGCTCAGTGGGAAATATCATATCTCTTCATCGTGGTTAGCGAGACCAAACAATTTAGAAACACATTTCTCAAGTCAAAAACTATAGAAATGATCCCTGAAAGTATAGTCTTAACAATCTTATGGGTGAAAACAGGAAGTCATTCACAGGACAATAATTCCCTCTCAGGGTTCCTCTCTGCCATCAACAAGCTCCTCCTCGTCTTGCATCTCATCCAGTCACGTGTGTTTATGTAAATGACACAGTGTTGCACAGCCAATCACTGCACGACTCTGACAGCACAGCGGTGATACAGAGCGATATCAAACTGGAAAGAAAGGCAGAAAGCCGTATGGTAAAGTGAGAAAATAAAAATGACAATTGACTGCATTTAAAACAGGTACCTAATAATGGAAGGCTAATTTTACACATTAACATGAAGCAGTCTCAAAGGCAATATACATGTTAGCCCCACTCGAAGCATGTTAACTCTGCTTTCGCTCATTATTCTGCTGTATATTTACATGTATTAGCAGAATAAAAGGGTGAGTTTAATTTGTTTTTGGATATTTACAAGTTCTGATAACCACTCTGTCCATATTCCCCACCTCTTAACTCCACAAGGAAGTAAAGAACGGTCATCAATGGCAGATAGCGTGTGAACTGAATCACTTCTCTGTGCCCGCTTCACGCTCAGTGGGAAATATCATATCTCTTCATCGTGGTTAGCGAGACCAAACAATTTAGAAACACATTTCTCAAGTCAAAAACTATAGAAATGATCCCTGAAAGTATAGTCTTAACAATCTCATGGGTGAAAACAGGAAGTCATTCACAGGACAATAATTCCCTCTCAGGGTTCCTCTCTGCCATCAACAAGCTCCTCCTCGTCTTGCATCTCATCCGTCACGTGTATTTATGTAAATGACACAGTGTTGCACAGCCAATCACTGCACGACTCTGACAGCACAGCGGTGATACAGAGAGATATCAGACTGGAAAGAAAGGCAGAAAGCCGTATGGTAAAGTGAGAAAATAAAAATGACAATTGACTGCATTTAAAACAGGTACCTAATAATGGAAGGCTAATTTTACCCATTAACAGGAAGCAGTCTCAAAGGCAATATACATGTTAGCCCCACTCGAAGCATGTTAACTCTGCTTTCGCTCATTATTCTGCTGTATATTTACATGTATTAGCAGAATAAAAGGGTGAGTTTAATTTGTTTTTGGATATTTACAAGTTCTGATAACCACTCTGTCCATATTCCCCACCTCTTAACTCCACAAGGAAGTAAAGAACGGTCATCAATGGCAGAAAGCGTGTGAACTGAATCACTTCTCTGTGCCCGATTCACGCTCAGTGGGAAATATCATATCTCTTCATCGTGGTTAGCGAGACCAAACAATTTAGAAACACATTTCTCAAGTCAAAAACTATAGAAATGATCCCTGAAAGTATAGTCTTAACAATCTTATGGGTGAAAACAGGAAGTCATTCACAGGACAATAATTCCCTCTCAGGGTTCCTCTCTGCCATCAACAAGCTCCTCCTCGTCTTGCATCTCATCCAGTCACGTGTGTTTATGTAAATGACACACTGTTGCACAGCCAATCACTGCACGACTCTGACAGCACAGCGGTGATACAGAGCGATATCAGACTGGAAAGAAAGGCAGAAAGCCGTATGGTAAAGTGAGAAAATAAAAATGACAATTGACTGCATTTAAAACAGGTACCTAATAATGGAAGGCTAATTTTACCCATTAACAGGAAGCAGTCTCAAAGGCAATATACATGTTAGCCCCACTCGAAGCATGTTAACTCTGCTTTCGCTCATTATTCTGCTGTATATTTACATGTATTAGCAGAATAAAAGGGTGAGTTTAATTTGTTTTTGGATATTTACAAGTTCTGATAACCACTCTGTCCATATTCCCCACCTCTTAACTCCACAAGGAAGTAAAGAACGGTCATCAATGGCAGAAAGCATGTGAACTGAATCACTTCTCTGTGCCCGCTTCACGCTCAGTGGGAAATATCATATCTCTTCATCGTGGTTAGCGAGACCAAACAATTTAGAAACACATTTCTCAAGTCAAAAACTATAGAAATGATCCCTGAAAGTATAGTCTTAACAATCTTATGGGTGAAAACAGGAAGTCATTCACAGGACAATAATTCCCTCTCAGGGTTCCTCTCTGCCATCAACAAGCTCCTCCTCGTCTTGCATCTCATCCAGTCACGTGTGTTTATGTAAATGACACACTGTTGCACAGCCAATCACTGCACGACTCTGACAGCACAGCGGTGATACAGAGCGATATCAGACTGGAAAGAAAGGCAGAAAGCCGTATGGTAAAGTGAGAAAATAAAAATGACAATTGACTGCATTTAAAACAGGTACCTAATAATGGAAGGCTAATTTTACCCATTAACAGGAAGCAGTCTCAAAGGCAATATACATGTTAGCCCCACTCGAAGCATGTTAACTCTGGTTTCGCTCATTATTCTGCTGTATATTTACATGTATTAGCAGAATAAAAGGGTGAGTTTAATTTGTTTTTGGATATTTACAAGTTCTGATAACCACTCTGTCCATATTCCCCACCTCTTAACTCCACAAGGAAGTAAAGAACGGTCATCAATGGCAGAAAGCATGTGAACTGAATCACTTCTCTGTGCCCGCTTCACGCTCAGTGGGAAATATCATATCTCTTCATCGTGGTTAGCGAGACCAAACAATTTAGAAACACATTTCTCAAGTCAAAAACTATAGAAATGATCCCTGAAAGTATAGTCTTAACAATCTTATGGGTGAAAACAGGAAGTCATTCACAGGACAATAATTCCCTCTCAGGGTTCCTCTCTGCCATCAACAAGCTCCTCCTCGTCTTGCATCTCATCCAGTCACGTGTGTTTATGTAAATGAGACAGTGTTGCACAGCCAATCACTGCACGACTCTGACAGCACAGCGGTGATACAGAGCGATATCAAACTGGAAAGAAAGGCAGAAAGCCGTATGGTAAAGTGAGAAAATAAAAATGACAATTGACTGCATTTAAAACAGGTACCTAATAATGGAAGGCTAATTTTACCCATTAACAGGAAGCAGTCTCAAAGGCAATATACATGTTAGCCCCACTCGAAGCATGTTAACTCTGCTTTCGCTCATTATTCTGCTGTATATTTACATGTATTAGCAGAATAAAAGGGTGAGTTTAATTTGTTTTTTGATATTTACAAGTTCTGATAACCACTCTGTCCATATTCCCCACCTCTTAACTCCACAAGGAAGTAAAGAACGGTCATCAATGGCAGAAAGCGTGTGAACTGAATCACTTCTCTGTGCCCGCTTCACGCTCAGTGGGAAATATCGTATCTCATCATCGTGGTTAGCGAGACCAAACAATTTAGAAACACATTTCTCAAGTCAAAAACTATAGAAATGATCCCTGAAAGTATAGTCTTAACAATCGTATGGGTGAAAACAGGAAGTCATTCACAGGACAATAATTCCCTCTCAGGGTTCCTCTCTGCCATCAACAAGCTCCTCCTCGTCTTGCATCTCATCCAGTCACGTGTGTTTATGTAAATGACACAGTGTTGCACAGCCAATCACTGCACGACTCTGACAGCACAGCGGTGATACAGAGCGATATCAAACTGGAAAGAAAGGCAGAAAGCCGTATGGTAAAGTGAGAAAATAAAAATGACAATTGACTGCATTTAAAACAGGTACCTAATAATGGAAGGCTAATTTTACCCATTAACATGAAGCAGTCTCAAAGGCAATATACATGTTAGCCCCACTCGAAGCATGTTAACTCTGCTTTCGCTCATTATTCTGCTGTATATTTACATGTATTAGCAGAATAAAAGGGTGAGTTTAATTTGTTTTTGGATATTTACAAGTTCTGATAACCACTCTGTCCATATTCCCCACCTCTTAACTCCACAAGGAAGTGAAGAACGGTCATCAATGGCAGAAAGCATGTGAACTGAATCACTTCTCTGTGCCCGCTTCACGCTCAGTGGGAAATATCATATCTCTTCATCGTGGTTAGCGAGACCAAACAATTTAGAAACACATTTCTCAAGTCAAAAACTATAGAAATGATCCCTGAAAGTATAGTCTTAACAATCTTATGGGTGAAAACAGGAAGTCATTCACAGGACAATAATTCCCTCTCAGGGTTCCTCTCTGCCATCAACAAGCTCCTCCTCGTCTTGCATCTCATCCAGTCACGTGTGTTTATGTAAATGACACAGTGTTGCACAGCCAATCACTGCACGACTCTGACAGCACAGCGGTGATACAGAGCGATATCAAACTGGAAAGAAAGGCAGAAAGCCGTATGGTAAAGTGAGAAAATAAAAATGACAATTGACTGCATTTAAAACAGGTACCTAATAATGGAAGGCTAATTTTACACATTAACATGAAGCAGTCTCAAAGGCAATATACATGTTAGCCCCACTCGAAGCATGTTAACTCTGCTTTCGCTCATTATTCTGCTGTATATTTACATGTATTAGCAGAATTAAAGGGTGAGTTTAATTTGTTTTTTGATATTTACAAGTTCTGATAACCACTCTGTCCATATTCCCCACCTCGTAACTCCACAAGGAAGTAAAGAACGGTCATCAATGGCAGAAAGCGTGTGAACTGAATCACTTCTATGTGCCCGCTTCACGCTCAGTGGGAAATATCGTATCTCATCATCGTGGTTAGCGAGACCAAACAATTTAGAAACACATTTCTCAAGTCAAAAACTATAGAAATGATCCCTGAAAGTATAGTCTTAACAATCTTATGGGTGAAAACAGGAAGACATTCACAGGACAATAATTCCCTCTCAGGGTTCCTCTCTGCCATCAACAAGCTCCTCCTCGTCTTGCATCTCATCCGTCACGTGTGTTTAATGTAAATGACACAGTGTTGCACAGCCAATCACTGCACGACTTTAACAGCACAGCGGTGATACAGAGAGATATCAGACTGGAAAGAAAGGCAGAAAGCCGTATGGTAAAGTGAGAAAATAAAAATGACAATTGACTGCATTTAAAACAGGTACCTAATAATGGAAGGCTAATTTTACCCATTAACAGGAAGCAGTCTCAAAGGCAATATACATGTTAGCCCCACTCGAAGCATGTTATCTCCGCTTTCACTCATTATTCTGCTGTATATTTACATGTATTAGCAGAATAAAAGGGTGAGTTTAATTTGTTTTTTGATATTTACAAGTTCTGATAACCACTCTGTCCATATTCCCCACCTCTTAACTCCACAAGGAAGTAAAGAACGGTCATCAATGGCAGAAAGCGTGTGAACTGAATCACTTCTATGTGCCCGCTTCACGCTCAGTGGGAAATATCGTATCTCATCATCGTGGTTAGCGAGACCAAACAATTTAGAAACACATTTCTCAAGTCAAAAACTATAGAAATGATCCCTGAAAGTATAGTCTTAACAATCTTATGGGTGAAAACAGGAAGACATTCACAGGACAATAATTCCCTCTCAGGGTTCCTCTCTGCCATCAACAAGCTCCTCCTCGTCTTGCATCTCATCCGTCACGTGTGTTTAATGTAAATGACACAGTGTTGCACAGCCAATCACTGCACGACTCTGACAGCACAGCGGTGATACAGAGCGATATCAAACTGGAAAGAAAGGCAGAAAGCCGTATGGTAAAGTGAGAAAATAAAAATGACAATTGACTGCATTTAAAACAGGTACCTAATAATGGAAGGCTAATTTTACACATTAACAGGAAGCAGTCTCAAAGGCAATATACATGTTAGCCCCACTCGAAGCATGTTAACTCTGCTTTCGCTCATTATTCTGCTGTATATTTACATGTATTAGCAGAATAAAAGGGTGAGTTTAATTTGTTTTTTGATATTTACAAGTTCTGATAACCACTCTGTCCATATTCCCCACCTCTTAACTCCACAAGGAAGTAAAGAACGGTCATCAATGGCAGATAGCGTGTGAACTGAATCACTTCTCTGTGCCCGCTTCACGCTCAGTGGGAAATATCATATCTCTTCATCGTGGTTAGTGAGACCAAACAATTTAGAAACACATTTCTCAAGTCAAAAACTATAGAAATGATCCCTGAAAGTATAGTCTTAACAATCTCATGGGTGAAAACAGGAAGTCATTCACAGGACAATAATTCCCTCTCAGGGTTCCTCTCTGCCATCAACAAGCTCCTCCTCGTCTTGCATCTCATCCGTCACGTGTATTTATGTAAATGACACAGTGTTGCACAGCCAATCACTGCACGACTCTGACAGCACAGCGGTGATACAGAGAGATATCAGACTGGAAAGAAAGGCAGAAAGCCGTATGGTAAAGTGAGAAAATAAAAATGACAATTGACTGCATTTAAAACAGGTACCTAATAATGGAAGGCTAATTTTACCCATTAACAGGAAGCAGTCTCAAAGGCAATATACATGTTAGCCCCACTCGAAGCATGTTAACTCTGCTTTCGCTCATTATTCTGCTGTATATTTACATGTATTAGCAGAATAAAAGGGTGAGTTTAATTTGTTTTTGGATATTTACAAGTTCTGATAACCACTCTGTCCATATTCCCCACCTCTTAACTCCACAAGGAAGTAAAGAACGGTCATCAATGGCAGAAAGCATGTGAACTGAATCACTTCTCTGTGCCTGATTCACGCTCAGTGGGAAATATCATATCTCTTCATCGTGGTTAGCGAGACCAAACAATTTAGAAACACATTTCTCAAGTCAAAAACTATAGAAATGATCCCTGAAAGTATAGTCTTAACAATCTTATGGGTGAAAACAGGAAGTCATTCACAGGACAATAATTCCCTCTCAGGGTTCCTCTCTGCCATCAACAAGCTCCTCCTCGTCTTGCATCTCATCCAGTCACGTGTGTTTATGTAAATGACACACTGTTGCACAGCCAATCACTGCACGACTCTGACAGCACAGCGGTGATACAGAGCGATATCAGACTGGAAAGAAAGGCAGAAAGCCGTATGGTAAAGTGAGAAAATAAAAATGACAATTGACTGCATTTAAAACAGGTACCTAATAATGGAAGGCTAATTTTACCCATTAACAGGAAGCAGTCTCAAAGGCAATATACATGTTAGCCCCACTCGAAGCATGTTAACTCTGCTTTCGCTCATTATTCTGCTGTATATTTACATGTATTAGCAGAATAAAAGGGTGAGTTTAATTTGTTTTTGGATATTTACAAGTTCTGATAACCACTCTGTCCATATTCCCCACCTCTTAACTCCACAAGGAAGTAAAGAACGGTCATCAATGGCAGAAAGCATGTGAACTGAATCACTTCTCTGTGCCCGCTTCACGCTCAGTGGGAAATATCATATCTCTTCATCGTGGTTAGCGAGACCAAACAATTTAGAAACACATTTCTCAAGTCAAAAACTATAGAAATGATCCCTGAAAGTATAGTCTTAACAATCTTATGGGTGAAAACAGGAAGTCATTCACAGGACAATAATTCCCTCTCAGGGTTCCTCTCTGCCATCAACAAGCTCCTCCTCGTCTTGCATCTCATCCAGTCACGTGTGTTTATGTAAATGACACAGTGTTGCACAGCCAATCACTGCACGACTCTGACAGCACAGCGGTGATACAGAGCGATATCAAACTGGAAAGAAAGGCAGAAAGCCGTATGGTAAAGTGAGAAAATAAAAATGACAATTGACTGCATTTAAAACAGGTACCTAATAATGGAAGGCTAATTTTACCCATTAACATGAAGCAGTCTCAAAGGCAATATACATGTTAGCCCCACTCGAAGCATGTTAACTCTGCTTTCGCTCATTATTCTGCTGTATATTTACATGTATTAGCAGAATAAAAGGGTGAGTTTAATTTGTTTTTGGATATTTACAAGTTCTGATAACCACTCTGTCCATATTCCCCACCTCTTAACTCCACAAGGAAGTAAAGAACGGTCATCAATGGCAGAAAGCATGTGAACTGAATCACTTCTCTGTGCCCGATTCACGCTCAGTGGGAAATATCATATCTCTTCATCGTGGTTAGCGAGACCAAACAATTTAGAAACACATTTCTCAAGTCAAAAACTATAGAAATGATCCCTGAAAGTATAGTCTTAACAATCTTATGGGTGAAAACAGGAAGTCATTCACAGGACAATAATTCCCTCTCAGGGTTCCTCTCTGCCATCAACAAGCTCCTCCTCGTCTTGCATCTCATCCAGTCACGTGTGTTTATGTAAATGACACACTGTTGCACAGCCAATCACTGCACGACTCTGACAGCACAGCGGTGATACAGAGCGATATCAGACTGGAAAGAAAGGCAGAAAGCCGTATGGTAAAGTGAGAAAATAAAAATGACAATTGACTGCATTTAAAACAGGTACCTAATAATGGAAGGCTAATTTTACCCATTAACAGGAAGCAGTCTCAAAGGCAATATACATGTTAGCCCCACTCGAAGCATGTTAACTCTGCTTTCGCTCATTATTCTGCTGTATATTTACATGTATTAGCAGAATAAAAGGGTGAGTTTAATTTGTTTTTGGATATTTACAAGTTCTGATAACCACTCTGTCCATATTCCCCACCTCTTAACTCCACAAGGAAGTAAAGAACGGTCATCAATGGCAGAAAGCATGTGAACTGAATCACTTCTCTGTGCCCGCTTCACGCTCAGTGGGAAATATCATATCTCTTCATCGTGGTTAGCGAGACAAAACAATTTAGAAACACATTTCTCAAGTCAAAAACTATAGAAATGATCCCTGAAAGTATAGTCTTAACAATCTTATGGGTGAAAACAGGAAGTCATTCACAGGACAATAATTCCCTCTCAGGGTTCCTCTCTGCCATCAACAAGCTCCTCCTCGTCTTGCATCTCATCCAGTCACGTGTGTTTATGTAAATGACACAGTGTTGCACAGCCAATCACTGCACGACTCTGACAGCACAGCGGTGATACAGAGCGATATCAAACTGGAAAGAAAGGCAGAAAGCCGTATGGTAAAGTGAGAAAATAAAAATGACAATTGACTGCATTTAAAACAGGTACCTAATAATGGAAGGCTAATTTTACACATTAACATGAAGCAGTCTCAAAGGCAATATACATGTTAGCCCCACTCGAAGCATGTTAACTCTGCTTTCGCTCATTATTCTGCTGTATATTTACATGTATTAGCAGAATAAAAGGGTGAGTTTAATTTGTTTTTGGATATTTACAAGTTCTGATAACCACTCTGTCCATATTCCCCACCTCTTAACTCCACAAGGAAGTAAAGAACGGTCATCAATGGCAGATAGCGTGTGAACTGAATCACTTCTCTGTGCCCGCTTCACGCTCAGTGGGAAATATCATATCTCTTCATCGTGGTTAGCGAGACCAAACAATTTAGAAACACATTTCTCAAGTCAAAAACTATAGAAATGATCCCTGAAAGTATAGTCTTAACAATCTCATGGGTGAAAACAGGAAGTCATTCACAGGACAATAATTCCCTCTCAGGGTTCCTCTCTGCCATCAACAAGCTCCTCCTCGTCTTGCATCTCATCCGTCACGTGTATTTATGTAAATGACAACAGTGTTGCACAGCCAATCACTGCACGACTCTGACAGCACAGCGGTGATACAGAGAGATATCAGACTGGAAAGAAAGGCAGAAAGCCGTATGGTAAAGTGAGAAAATAAAAATGACAATTGACTGCATTTAAAACAGGTACCTAATAATGGAAGGCTAATTTTACCCATTAACAGGAAGCAGTCTCAAAGGCAATATACATGTTAGCCCCACTCGAAGCATGTTAACTCTGCTTTCGCTCATTATTCTGCTGTATATTTACATGTATTAGCAGAATAAAAGGGTGAGTTTAATTTGTTTTTGGATATTTACAAGTTCTGATAACCACTCTGTCCATATTCCCCACCTCTTAACTCCACAAGGAAGTAAAGAACGGTCATCAATGGCAGAAAGCATGTGAACTGAATCACTTCTCTGTGCCCGCTTCACGCTCAGTGGGAAATATCATATCTCTTCATCGTGGTTAGCGAGACCAAACAATTTAGAAACACATTTCTCAAGTCAAAAACTATAGAAATGATCCCTGAAAGTATAGTCTTAACAATCTTATGGGTGAAAACAGGAAGTCATTCACAGGACAATAATTCCCTCTCAGGGTTCCTCTCTGCCATCAACAAGCTCCTCCTCGTCTTGCATCTCATCCAGTCACGTGTGTTTATGTAAATGACACACTGTTGCACAGCCAATCACTGCACGACTCTGACAGCACAGCGGTGATACAGAGCGATATCAGACTGGAAAGAAAGGCAGAAAGCCGTATGGTAAAGTGAGAAAATAAAAATGACAATTGACTGCATTTAAAACAGGTACCTAATAATGGAAGGCTAATTTTACCCATTAACAGGAAGCAGTCTCAAAGGCAATATACATGTTAGCCCCACTCGAAGCATGTTAACTCTGCTTTCGCTCATTATTCTGCTGTATATTTACATGTATTAGCAGAATAAAAGGGTGAGTTTAATTTGTTTTTGGATATTTACAAGTTCTGATAACCACTCTGTCCATATTCCCCACCTCTTAACTCCACAAGGAAGTAAAGAACGGTCATCAATGGCAGAAAGCATGTGAACTGAATCACTTCTCTGTGCCCGCTTCACGCTCAGTGGGAAATATCATATCTCTTCATCGTGGTTAGCGAGACCAAACAATTTAGAAACACATTTCTCAAGTCAAAAACTATAGAAATGATCCCTGAAAGTATAGTCTTAACAATCTTATGGGTGAAAACAGGAAGTCATTCACAGGACAATAATTCCCTCTCAGGGTTCCTCTCTGCCATCAACAAGCTCCTCCTCGTCTTGCATCTCATCCAGTCACGTGTGTTTATGTAAATGAGACAGTGTTGCACAGCCAATCACTGCACGACTCTGACAGCACAGCGGTGATACAGAGCGATATCAAACTGGAAAGAAAGGCAGAAAGCCGTATGGTAAAGTGAGAAAATAAAAATGACAATTGACTGCATTTAAAACAGGTACCTAATAATGGAAGGCTAATTTTACCCATTAACATGAAGCAGTCTCAAAGGCAATATACATGTTAGCCCCACTCGAAGCATGTTAACTCTGCTTTCGCTCATTATTCTGCTGTATATTTACATGTATTAGCAGAATAAAAGGGTGAGTTTAATTTGTTTTTTGATATTTACAAGTTCTGATAACCACTCTGTCCATATTCCCCACCTCTTAACTCCACAAGGAAGTAAAGAACGGTCATCAATGGCAGATAGCGTGTGAACTGAATCACTTCTCTGTGCCCGCTTCACGCTCAGTGGGAAATATCATATCTCTTCATCGTGGTTAGCGAGACCAAACAATTTAGAAACACATTTCTCAAGTCAAAAACTATAGAAATGATCCCTGAAAGTATAGTCTTAACAATCTCATGGGTGAAAACAGGAAGTCATTCACAGGACAATAATTCCCTCTCAGGGTTCCTCTCTGCCATCAACAAGCTCCTCCTCGTCTTGCATCTCATCCGTCACGTGTATTTATGTAAATGACACAGTGTTGCACAGCCAATCACTGCACGACTCTGACAGCACAGCGGTGATACAGAGAGATATCAGACTGGAAAGAAAGGCAGAAAGCCGTTTGGTAAAGTGAGAAAATAAAAATGACAATTGACTGCATTTAAAACAGGTACCTAATAATGGAAGGCTAATTTTACACATTAACATGAAGCAGTCTCAAAGGCAATATACATGTTAGCCCCACTCGAAGCATGTTAACTCTGCTTTCGCTCATTATTCTGCTGTATATTTACATGTATTAGCAGAATAAAAGGGTGAGTTTAATTTGTTTTTGGATATTTACAAGTTCTGATAACCACTCTGTCCATATTCCCCACCTCTTAACTCCACAAGGAAGTAAAGAACGGTCATCAATGGCAGATAGCGTGTGAACTGAATCACTTCTCTGTGCCCGCTTCACGCTCAGTGGGAAATATCATATCTCTTCATCGTGGTTAGCGAGACCAAACAATTTAGAAACACATTTCTCAAATCAAAAACTATAGAAATGATCCCTGAAAGTATAGTCTTAACAATCTCATGGGTGAAAACAGGAAGTCATTCACAGGACAATAATTCCCTCTCAGGGTTCCTCTCTGCCATCAACAAGCTCCTCCTCGTCTTGCATCTCATCCGTCACGTGTATTTATGTAAATGACACAGTGTTGCACAGCCAATCACTGCACGACTCTGACAGCACAGCGGTGATACAGAGAGATATCAGACT
Source organism: Leptoclinus maculatus (assembly GCA_032191485.1). NCBI lineage: Eukaryota > Metazoa > Chordata > Actinopteri > Perciformes > Stichaeidae > Leptoclinus > Leptoclinus maculatus. Next base: position 11,027,542 of record JAVDOI010000009.1, read on the forward strand.
GGAAAGAAAGGCAGGAAGCCGTTTGGTAAAGTGAGAAAATAAAAATGACAATTGACTGCATTTAAAACAGGTACCTAATAATGGAAGGCTAATTTTACCCATTAACAGGAAGCAGTCTCAAAGGCAATATACATGTTAGCCCCACTCGAAGCATGTTAACTCTGCTTTCGCTCATTATTCTGCTGTATATTTACATGTATTAGCAGAATAAAAGGGTGAGTTTAATTTGTTTTTGGATATTTACAAGTTCTGATAACCACTCTGTCCATATTCCCCACCTCTTAACTCCACAAGGAAGTAAAGAACGGTCATCAATGGCAGAAAGCATGTGAACTGAATCACTTCTCTGTGCCCGATTCACGCTCAGTGGGAAATATCATATCTCTTCATCGTGGTTAGCGAGACCAAACAATTTAGAAACACATTTCTCAAGTCAAAAACTATAGAAATGATCCCTGAAAGTATAGTCTTAACAATCTTATGGGTGAAAACAGGAAGTCATTCACAGGACAATAATTCCCTCTCAGGGTTCCTCTCTGCCATCAACAAGCTCCTCCTCGTCTTGCATCTCATCCAGTCACGTGTGTTTATGTAAATGACACACTGTTGCACAGCCAATCACTGCACGACTCTGACAGCACAGCGGTGATACAGAGCGATATCAGACTGGAAAGAAAGGCAGAAAGCCGTATGGTAAAGTGAGAAAATAAAAATGACAATTGACTGCATTTAAAACAGGTACCTAATAATGGAAGGCTAATTTTACCCATTAACAGGAAGCAGTCTCAAAGGCAATATACATGTTAGCCCCACTCGAAGCATGTTAACTCTGCTTTCGCTCATTATTCTGCTGTATATTTACATGTATTAGCAGAATAAAAGGGTGAGTTTAATTTGTTTTTGGATATTTACAAGTTCTGATAACCACTCTGTCCATATTCCCCACCTCTTAACTCCACAAGGAAGTAAAGAACGGTCATCAATGGCAGAAAGCATGTGAACTGAATCACTTCTCTGTGCCCGCTTCACGCTCAGTGGGAAATATCATATCTCTTCATCGTGGTTAGCGAGACCAAACAATTTAGAAACACATTTCTCAAGTCAAAAACTATAGAAATGATCCCTGAAAGTATAGTCTTAACAATCTTATGGGTGAAAACAGGAAGTCATTCACAGGACAATAATTCCCTCTCAGGGTTCCTCTCTGCCATCAACAAGCTCCTCCTCGTCTTGCATCTCATCCAGTCACGTGTGTTTATGTAAATGACACAGTGTTGCACAGCCAATCACTGCACGACTCTGACAGCACAGCGGTGATACAGAGCGATATCAAACTGGAAAGAAAGGCAGAAAGCCGTATGGTAAAGTGAGAAAATAAAAATGACAATTGACTGCATTTAAAACAGGTACCTAATAATGGAAGGCTAATTTTACACATTAACATGAAGCAGTCTCAAAGGCAATATACATGTTAGCCCCACTCGAAGCATGTTAACTCTGCTTTCGCTCATTATTCTGCTGTATATTTACATGTATTAGCAGAATAAAAGGGTGAGTTTAATTTGTTTTTTGATATTTACAAGTTCTGATAACCACTCTGTCCATATTCCCCACCTCTTAACTCCACAAGGAAGTAAAGAACGGTCATCAATGGCAGATAGCGTGTGAACTGAATCACTTCTCTGTGCCCGCTTCACGCTCAGTGGGAAATATCATATCTCTTCATCGTGGTTAGCGAGACCAAACAATTTAGAAACACATTTCTCAAATCAAAAACTATAGAAATGATCCCTGAAAGTATAGTCTTAACAATCTCATGGGTTAAAACAGGAAGTCATTCACAGGACAATAATTCCCTCTCAGGGTTCCTCTCTGCCATCAACAAGCTCCTCCTCGTCTTGCATCTCATCCGTCACGTGTATTTATGTAAATGACACAGTGTTGCACAGCCAATCACTGCACGACTCTGACAGCACAGCGGTGATACAGAGAGATATCAGACTGGAAAGAAAGGCAGAAAGCCGTATGGTAAAGTGAGAAAATAAAAATGACAATTGACTGCATTTAAAACAGGTACCTAATAATGGAAGGCTAATTTTACCCATTAACAGGAAGCAGTCTCAAAGGCAATATACATGTTAGCCCCACTCGAAGCATGTTAACTCTGCTTTCGCTCATTATTCTGCTGTATATTTACATGTATTAGCAGAATAAAAGGGTGAGTTTAATTTGTTTTTGGATATTTACAAGTTCTGATAACCACTCTGTCCATATTCCCCACCTCTTAACTCCACAAGGAAGTAAAGAACGGTCATCAATGGCAGAAAGCATGTGAACTGAATCACTTCTCTGTGCCCGATTCACGCTCAGTGGGAAATATCATATCTCTTCATCGTGGTTAGCGAGACCAAACAATTTAGAAACACATTTCTCAAGTCAAAAACTATAGAAATGATCCCTGAAAGTATAGTCTTAACAATCTCATGGGTGAAAACAGGAAGTCATTCACAGGACAATAATTCCCTCTCAGGGTTCCTCTCTGCCATCAACAAGCTCCTCCTCGTCTTGCATCTCATCCGTCACGTGTATTTATGTAAATGACACAGTGTTGCACAGCCAATCACTGCACGACTCTGACAGCACAGCGGTGATACAGAGAGATATCAGACTGGAAAGAAAGGCAGAAAGCCGTTTGGTAAAGTGAGAAAATAAAAATGACAATTGACTGCATTTAAAACAGGTACCTAATAATGGAAGGCTAATTTTACACATTAACATGAAGCAGTCTCAAAGGCAATATACATGTTAGCCCCACTCGAAGCATGTTAACTCTGCTTTCGCTCATTATTCTGCTGTATATTTACATGTATTAGCAGAATAAAAGGGTGAGTTTAATTTGTTTTTGGATATTTACAAGTTCTGATAACCACTCTGTCCATATTCCCCACCTCTTAACTCCACAAGGAAGTAAAGAACGGTCATCAATGGCAGATAGCGTGTGAACTGAATCACTTCTCTGTGCCCGCTTCACGCTCAGTGGGAAATATCATATCTCTTCATCGTGGTTAGCGAGACCAAACAATTTAGAAACACATTTCTCAAATCAAAAACTATAGAAATGATCCCTGAAAGTATAGTCTTAACAATCTCATGGGTGAAAACAGGAAGTCATTCACAGGACAATAATTCCCTCTCAGGGTTCCTCTCTGCCATCAACAAGCTCCTCCTCGTCTTGCATCTCATCCGTCACGTGTATTTATGTAAATGACACAGTGTTGCACAGCCAATCACTGCACGACTCTGACAGCACAGCGGTGATACAGAGAGATATCAGACTGGAAAGAAAGGCAGGAAGCCGTTTGGTAAAGTGAGAAAATAAAAATGACAATTGACTGCATTTAAAACAGGTACCTAATAATGGAAGGCTAATTTTACCCATTAACAGGAAGCAGTCTCAAAGGCAATATACATGTTAGCCCCACTCGAAGCATGTTAACTCTGCTTTCGCTCATTATTCTGCTGTATATTTACATGTATTAGCAGAATAAAAGGGTGAGTTTAATTTGTTTTTGGATATTTACAAGTTCTGATAACCACTCTGTCCATATTCCCCACCTCTTAACTCCACAAGGAAGTAAAGAACGGTCATCAATGGCAGAAAGCATGTGAACTGAATCACTTCTCTGTGCCCGATTCACGCTCAGTGGGAAATATCATATCTCTTCATCGTGGTTAGCGAGACCAAACAATTTAGAAACACATTTCTCAAGTCAAAAACTATAGAAATGATCCCTGAAAGTATAGTCTTAACAATCTTATGGGTGAAAACAGGAAGTCATTCACAGGACAATAATTCCCTCTCAGGGTTCCTCTCTGCCATCAACAAGCTCCTCCTCGTCTTGCATCTCATCCAGTCACGTGTGTTTATGTAAATGACACACTGTTGCACAGCCAATCACTGCACGACTCTGACAGCACAGCGGTGATACAGAGCGATATCAGACTGGAAAGAAAGGCAGAAAGCCGTATGGTAAAGTGAGAAAATAAAAATGACAATTGACTGCATTTAAAACAGGTACCTAATAATGGAAGGCTAATTTTACCCATTAACAGGAAGCAGTCTCAAAGGCAATATACATGTTAGCCCCACTCGAAGCATGTTAACTCTGCTTTCGCTCATTATTCTGCTGTATATTTACATGTATTAGCAGAATAAAAGGGTGAGTTTAATTTGTTTTTGGATATTTACAAGTTCTGATAACCACTCTGTCCATATTCCCCACCTCTTAACTCCACAAGGAAGTAAAGAACGGTCATCAATGGCAGAAAGCATGTGAACTGAATCACTTCTCTGTGCCCGCTTCACGCTCAGTGGGAAATATCATATCTCTTCATCGTGGTTAGCGAGACCAAACAATTTAGAAACACATTTCTCAAGTCAAAAACTATAGAAATGATCCCTGAAAGTATAGTCTTAACAATCTTATGGGTGAAAACAGGAAGTCATTCACAGGACAATAATTCCCTCTCAGGGTTCCTCTCTGCCATCAACAAGCTCCTCCTCGTCTTGCATCTCATCCAGTCACGTGTGTTTATGTAAATGACACAGTGTTGCACAGCCAATCACTGCACGACTCTGACAGCACAGCGGTGATACAGAGCGATATCAAACTGGAAAGAAAGGCAGAAAGCCGTATGGTAAAGTGAGAAAATAAAAATGACAATTGACTGCATTTAAAACAGGTACCTAATAATGGAAGGCTAATTTTACACATTAACATGAAGCAGTCTCAAAGGCAATATACATGTTAGCCCCACTCGAAGCATGTTAACTCTGCTTTCGCTCATTATTCTGCTGTATATTTACATGTATTAGCAGAATAAAAGGGTGAGTTTAATTTGTTTTTTGATATTTACAAGTTCTGATAACCACTCTGTCCATATTCCCCACCTCTTAACTCCACAAGGAAGTAAAGAACGGTCATCAATGGCAGATAGCGTGTGAACTGAATCACTTCTCTGTGCCCGCTTCACGCTCAGTGGGAAATATCATATCTCTTCATCGTGGTTAGCGAGACCAAACAATTTAGAAACACATTTCTCAAATCAAAAACTATAGAAATGATCCCTGAAAGTATAGTCTTAACAATCTCATGGGTTAAAACAGGAAGTCATTCACAGGACAATAATTCCCTCTCAGGGTTCCTCTCTGCCATCAACAAGCTCCTCCTCGTCTTGCATCTCATCCGTCACGTGTATTTATGTAAATGACACAGTGTTGCACAGCCAATCACTGCACGACTCTGACAGCACAGCGGTGATACAGAGAGATATCAGACTGGAAAGAAAGGCAGAAAGCCGTATGGTAAAGTGAGAAAATAAAAATGACAATTGACTGCATTTAAAACAGGTACCTAATAATGGAAGGCTAATTTTACCCATTAACAGGAAGCAGTCTCAAAGGCAATATACATGTTAGCCCCACTCGAAGCATGTTAACTCTGCTTTCGCTCATTATTCTGCTGTATATTTACATGTATTAGCAGAATAAAAGGGTGAGTTTAATTTGTTTTTGGATATTTACAAGTTCTGATAACCACTCTGTCCATATTCCCCACCTCTTAACTCCACAAGGAAGTAAAGAACGGTCATCAATGGCAGAAAGCATGTGAACTGAATCACTTCTCTGTGCCCGATTCACGCTCAGTGGGAAATATCATATCTCTTCATCGTGGTTAGCGAGACCAAACAATTTAGAAACACATTTCTCAAGTCAAAAACTATAGAAATGATCCCTGAAAGTATAGTCTTAACAATCTTATGGGTGAAAACAGGAAGTCATTCACAGGACAATAATTCCCTCTCAGGGTTCCTCTCTGCCATCAACAAGCTCCTCCTCGTCTTGCATCTCATCCAGTCACGTGTGTTTATGTAAATGACACACTGTTGCACAGCCAATCACTGCACGACTCTGACAGCACAGCGGTGATACAGAGCGATATCAGACTGGAAAGAAAGGCAGAAAGCCGTATGGTAAAGTGAGAAAATAAAAATGACAATTGACTGCATTTAAAACAGGTACCTAATAATGGAAGGCTAATTTTACCCATTAACAGGAAGCAGTCTCAAAGGCAATATACATGTTAGCCCCACTCGAAGCATGTTAACTCTGCTTTCGCTCATTATTCTGCTGTATATTTACATGTATTAGCAGAATAAAAGGGTGAGTTTAATTTGTTTTTGGATATTTACAAGTTCTGATAACCACTCTGTCCATATTCCCCACCTCTTAACTCCACAAGGAAGTAAAGAACGGTCATCAATGGCAGAAAGCATGTGAACTGAATCACTTCTCTGTGCCCGCTTCACGCTCAGTGGGAAATATCATATCTCTTCATCGTGGTTAGCGAGACCAAACAATTTAGAAACACATTTCTCAAGTCAAAAACTATAGAAATGATCCCTGAAAGTATAGTCTTAACAATCTTATGGGTGAAAACAGGAAGTCATTCACAGGACAATAATTCCCTCTCAGGGTTCCTCTCTGCCATCAACAAGCTCCTCCTCGTCTTGCATCTCATCCAGTCACGTGTGTTTATGTAAATGACACACTGTTGCACAGCCAATCACTGCACGACTCTGACAGCACAGCGGTGATACAGAGCGATATCAGACTGGAAAGAAAGGCAGAAAGCCGTATGGTAAAGTGAGAAAATAAAAATGACAATTGACTGCATTTAAAACAGGTACCTAATAATGGAAGGCTAATTTTACCCATTAACAGGAAGCAGTCTCAAAGGCAATATACATGTTAGCCCCACTCGAAGCATGTTAACTCTGCTTTCGCTCATTATTCTGCTGTATATTTACATGTATTAGCAGAATAAAAGGGTGAGTTTAATTTGTTTTTGGATATTTACAAGTTCTGATAACCACTCTGTCCATATTCCCCACCTCTTAACTCCACAAGGAAGTAAAGAACGGTCATCAATGGCAGAAAGCATGTGAACTGAATCACTTCTCTGTGCCCGCTTCACGCTCAGTGGGAAATATCATATCTCTTCATCGTGGTTAGCGAGACCAAACAATTTAGAAACACATTTCTCAAGTCAAAAACTATAGAAATGATCCCTGAAAGTATAGTCTTAACAATCTTATGGGTGAAAACAGGAAGTCATTCACAGGACAATAATTCCCTCTCAGGGTTCCTCTCTGCCATCAACAAGCTCCTCCTCGTCTTGCATCTCATCCAGTCACGTGTGTTTATGTAAATGACACAGTGTTGCACAGCCAATCACTGCACGACTCTGACAGCACAGCGGTGATACAGAGCGATATCAAACTGGAAAGAAAGGCAGAAAGCCGTATGGTAAAGTGAGAAAATAAAAATGACAATTGACTGCATTTAAAACAGGTACCTAATAATGGAAGGCTAATTTTACACATTAACATGAAGCAGTCTCAAAGGCAATATACATGTTAGCCCCACTCGAAGCATGTTAACTCTGCTTTCGCTCATTATTCTGCTGTATATTTACATGTATTAGCAGAATAAAAGGGTGAGTTTAATTTGTTTTTTGATATTTACAAGTTCTGATAACCACTCTGTCCATATTCCCCACCTCTTAACTCCACAAGGAAGTAAAGAACGGTCATCAATGGCAGATAGCGTGTGAACTGAATCACTTCTCTGTGCCCGCTTCACGCTCAGTGGGAAATATCATATCTCTTCATCGTGGTTAGCGAGACCAAACAATTTAGAAACACATTTCTCAAATCAAAAACTATAGAAATGATCCCTGAAAGTATAGTCTTAACAATCTCATGGGTTAAAACAGGAAGTCATTCACAGGACAATAATTCCCTCTCAGGGTTCCTCTCTGCCATCAACAAGCTCCTCCTCGTCTTGCATCTCATCCGTCACGTGTATTTATGTAAATGACACAGTGTTGCACAGCCAATCACTGCACGACTCTGACAGCACAGCGGTGATACAGAGAGATATCAGACTGGAAAGAAAGGCAGAAAGCCGTATGGTAAAGTGAGAAAATAAAAATGACAATTGACTGCATTTAAAACAGGTACCTAATAATGGAAGGCTAATTTTACCCATTAACAGGAAGCAGTCTCAAAGGCAATATACATGTTAGCCCCACTCGAAGCATGTTAACTCTGCTTTCGCTCATTATTCTGCTGTATATTTACATGTATTAGCAGAATAAAAGGGTGAGTTTAATTTGTTTTTGGATATTTACAAGTTCTGATAACCACTCTGTCCATATTCCCCACCTCTTAACTCCACAAGGAAGTAAAGAACGGTCATCAATGGCAGAAAGCATGTGAACTGAATCACTTCTCTGTGCCCGATTCACGCTCAGTGGGAAATATCATATCTCTTCATCGTGGTTAGCGAGACCAAACAATTTAGAAACACATTTCTCAAGTCAAAAACTATAGAAATGATCCCTGAAAGTATAGTCTTAACAATCTTATGGGTGAAAACAGGAAGTCATTCACAGGACAATAATTCCCTCTCAGGGTTCCTCTCTGCCATCAACAAGCTCCTCCTCGTCTTGCATCTCATCCAGTCACGTGTGTTTATGTAAATGACACACTGTTGCACAGCCAATCACTGCACGACTCTGACAGCACAGCGGTGATACAGAGCGATATCAGACTGGAAAGAAAGGCAGAAAGCCGTATGGTAAAGTGAGAAAATAAAAATGACAATTGACTGCATTTAAAACAGGTACCTAATAATGGAAGGCTAATTTTACCCATTAACAGGAAGCAGTCTCAAAGGCAATATACATGTTAGCCCCACTCGAAGCATGTTAACTCTGCTTTCGCTCATTATTCTGCTGTATATTTACATGTATTAGCAGAATAAAAGGGTGAGTTTAATTTGTTTTTGGATATTTACAAGTTCTGATAACCACTCTGTCCATATTCCCCACCTCTTAACTCCACAAGGAAGTAAAGAACGGTCATCAATGGCAGAAAGCATGTGAACTGAATCACTTCTCTGTGCCCGCTTCACGCTCAGTGGGAAATATCATATCTCTTCATCGTGGTTAGCGAGACCAAACAATTTAGAAACACATTTCTCAAGTCAAAAACTATAGAAATGATCCCTGAAAGTATAGTCTTAACAATCTTATGGGTGAAAACAGGAAGTCATTCACAGGACAATAATTCCCTCTCAGGGTTCCTCTCTGCCATCAACAAGCTCCTCCTCGTCTTGCATCTCATCCAGTCACGTGTGTTTATGTAAATGACACACTGTTGCACAGCCAATCACTGCACGACTCTGACAGCACAGCGGTGATACAGAGCGATATCAGACTGGAAAGAAAGGCAGAAAGCCGTATGGTAAAGTGAGAAAATAAAAATGACAATTGACTGCATTTAAAACAGGTACCTAATAATGGAAGGCTAATTTTACCCATTAACAGGAAGCAGTCTCAAAGGCAATATACATGTTAGCCCCACTCGAAGCATGTTAACTCTGCTTTCGCTCATTATTCTGCTGTATATTTACATGTATTAGCAGAATAAAAGGGTGAGTTTAATTTGTTTTTGGATATTTACAAGTTCTGATAACCACTCTGTCCATATTCCCCACCTCTTAACTCCACAAGGAAGTAAAGAACGGTCATCAATGGCAGAAAGCATGTGAACTGAATCACTTCTCTGTGCCCGCTTCACGCTCAGTGGGAAATATCATATCTCTTCATCGTGGTTAGCGAGACCAAACAATTTAGAAACACATTTCTCAAGTCAAAAACTATAGAAATGATCCCTGAAAGTATAGTCTTAACAATCTTATGGGTGAAAACAGGAAGTCATTCACAGGACAATAATTCCCTCTCAGGGTTCCTCTCTGCCATCAACAAGCTCCTCCTCGTCTTGCATCTCATCCAGTCACGTGTGTTTATGTAAATGACACAGTGTTGCACAGCCAATCACTGCACGACTCTGACAGCACAGCGGTGATACAGAGCGATATCAAACTGGAAAGAAAGGCAGAAAGCCGTATGGTAAAGTGAGAAAATAAAAATGACAATTGACTGCATTTAAAACAGGTACCTAATAATGGAAGGCTAATTTTACCCATTAACATGAAGCAGTCTCAAAGGCAATATACATGTTAGCCCCACTCGAAGCATGTTAACTCTGCTTTCGCTCATTATTCTGCTGTATATTTACATGTATTAGCAGAATAAAAGGGTGAGTTTAATTTGTTTTTTGATATTTACAAGTTCTGATAACCACTCTGTCCATATTCCCCACCTCTTAACTCCACAAGGAAGTAAAGAACGGTCATCAATGGCAGATAGCGTGTGAACTGAATCACTTCTCTGTGCCCGCTTCACGCTCAGTGGGAAATATCATATCTCTTCATCGTGGTTAGCGAGACCAAACAATTTAGAAACACATTTCTCAAGTCAAAAACTATAGAAATGATCCCTGAAAGTATAGTCTTAACAATCTCATGGGTGAAAACAGGAAGTCATTCACAGGACAATAATTCCCTCTCAGGGTTCCTCTCTGCCATCAACAAGCTCCTCCTCGTCTTGCATCTCATCCGTCACGTGTATTTATGTAAATGACACAGTGTTGCACAGCCAATCACTGCACGACTCTGACAGCACAGCGGTGATACAGAGAGATATCAGACTGGAAAGAAAGGCAGAAAGCCGTTTGGTAAAGTGAGAAAATAAAAATGACAATTGACTGCATTTAAAACAGGTACCTAATAATGGAAGGCTAATTTTACCCATTAACAGGAAGCAGTCTCAAAGGCAATATACATGTTAGCCCCACTCGAAGCATGTTAACTCTGCTTTCGCTCATTATTCTGCTGTATATTTACATGTATTAGCAGAATAAAAGGGTGAGTTTAATTTGTTTTTGGATATTTACAAGTTCTGATAACCACTCTGTCCATATTCCCCACCTCTTAACTCCACAAGGAAGTAAAGAACGGTCATCAATGGCAGAAAGCATGTGAACTGAATCACTTCTCTGTGCCCGCTTCACGCTCAGTGGGAAATATCATATCTCTTCATCGTGGTTAGCGAGACCAAACAATTTAGAAACACATTTCTCAAGTCAAAAACTATAGAAATAATCCCTGAAAGTATAGTCTTAACAATCTTATGGGTGAAAACAGGAAGTCATTCACAGGACAATAATTCCCTCTCAGGGTTCCTCTCTGCCATCAACAAGCTCCTCCTCGTCTTGCATCTCATCCAGTCACGTGTGTTTATGTAAATGACACAGTGTTGCACAGCCAATCACTGCACGACTCTGACAGCACAGCGGTGATACAGAGCGATATCAAACTGGAAAGAAAGGCAGAAAGCCGTATGGTAAAGTGAGAAAATAAAAATGACAATTGACTGCATTTAAAACAGGTACCTAATAATGGAAGGCTAATTTTACCCATTAACATGAAGCAGTCTCAAAGGCAATATACATGTTAGCCCCACTCGAAGCATGTTAACTCTGCTTTCGCTCATTATTCTGCTGTATATTTACATGTATTAGCAGAATAAAAGGGTGAGTTTAATTTGTTTTTTGATATTTACAAGTTCTGATAACCACTCTGTCCATATTCCCCACCTCTTAACTCCACAAGGAAGTAAAGAACGGTCATCAATGGCAGATAGCGTGTGAACTGAATCACTTCTCTGTGCCCGCTTCACGCTCAGTGGGAAATATCATATCTCTTCATCGTGGTTAGCGAGACCAAACAATTTAGAAACACATTTCTCAAGTCAAAAACTATAGAAATGATCCCTGAAAGTATAGTCTTAACAATCTCATGGGTGAAAACAGGAAGTCATTCACAGGACAATAATTCCCTCTCAGGGTTCCTCTCTGCCATCAACAAGCTCCTCCTCGTCTTGCATCTCATCCGTCACGTGTATTCATGTAAATGACACAGTGTTGCACAGCCAATCACTGCACGACTCTGACAGCACAGCGGTGATACAGAGAGATATCAGACTGGAAAGAAAGGCAGAAAGCTGTTTGGTAAAGTGAGAAAATAAAAATGACAATTGACTGCATTTAAAACAGGTACCTAATAATGGAAGGCTAATTTTACCCATTAACAGGAAGCAGTCTCAAAGGCAATATACATGTTAGCCCCACTCGAAGCATGTTAACTCTGCTTTCGCTCATTATTCTGCTGTATATTTACATGTATTAGCAGAATAAAAGGGTGAGTTTAATTTGTTTTTGGATATTTACAAGTTCTGATAACCACTCTGTCCATATTCCCCACCTCTTAACTCCACAAGGAAGTAAAGAACGGTCATCAATGGCAGAAAGCATGTGAACTGAATCACTTCTCTGTGCCCGCTTCACGCTCAGTGGGAAATATCATATCTCTTCATCGTGGTTAGCGAGACCAAACAATTTAGAAACACATTTCTCAAGTCAAAAACTATAGAAATGATCCCTGAAAGTATAGTCTTAACAATCTTATGGGTGAAAACAGGAAGTCATTCACAGGACAATAATTCCCTCTCAGGGTTCCTCTCTGCCATCAACAAGCTCCTCCTCGTCTTGCATCTCATCCAGTCACGTGTGTTTATGTAAATGACACAGTGTTGCACAGCCAATCACTGCACGACTCTGACAGCACAGCGGTGATACAGAGCGATATCAAACTGGAAAGAAAGGCAGAAAGCCGTATGGTAAAGTGAGAAAATAAAAATGACAATTGACTGCATTTAAAACAGGTACCTAATAATGGAAGGCTAATTTTACCCATTAACATGAAGCAGTCTCAAAGGCAATATACATGTTAGCCCCACTCGAAGCATGTTAACTCTGCTTTCGCTCATTATTCTGCTGTATATTTACATGTATTAGCAGAATAAAAGGGTGAGTTTAATTTGTTTTTTGATATTTACAAGTTCTGATAACCACTCTGTCCATATTCCCCACCTCTTAACTCCACAAGGAAGTAAAGAACGGTCATCAATGGCAGATAGCGTGTGAACTGAATCACTTCTCTGTGCCCGCTTCACGCTCAGTGGGAAATATCATATCTCTTCATCGTGGTTAGCGAGACCAAACAATTTAGAAACACATTTCTCAAGTCAAAAACTATAGAAATGATCCCTGAAAGTATAGTCTTAACAATCTCATGGGTGAAAACAGGAAGTCATTCACAGGACAATAATTCCCTCTCAGGGTTCCTCTCTGCCATCAACAAGCTCCTCCTCGTCTTGCATCTCATCCGTCACGTGTATTTATGTAAATGACACAGTGTTGCACAGCCAATCACTGCACGACTCTGACAGCACAGCGGTGATACAGAGAGATATCAGACTGGAAAGAAAGGCAGAAAGCCGTTTGGTAAAGTGAGAAAATAAAAATGACAATTGACTGCATTTAAAACAGGTACCTAATAATGGAAGGCTAATTTTACCCATTAACAGGAAGCAGTCTCAAAGGCAATATACATGTTAGCCCCACTCGAAGCATGTTAACTCTGCTTTCGCTCATTATTCTGCTGTATATTTACATGTATTAGCAGAATAAAAGGGTGAGTTTAATTTGTTTTTGGATATTTACAAGTTCTGATAACCACTCTGTCCATATTCCCCACCTCTTAACTCCACAAGGAAGTAAAGAACGGTCATCAATGGCAGAAAGCATGTGAACTGAATCACTTCTCTGTGCCCGCTTCACGCTCAGTGGGAAATATCATATCTCTTCATCGTGGTTAGCGAGACCAAACAATTTAGAAACACATTTCTCAAGTCAAAAACTATAGAAATGATCCCTGAAAGTATAGTATTAACAATCTTATGGGTGAAAACAGGAAGTCATTCACAGGACAATAATTCCCTCTCAGGGTTCCTCTCTGCCATCAACAAGCTCCTCCTCGTCTTGCATCTCATCCAGTCACGTGTGTTTATGTAAATGACACACTGTTGCACAGCCAATCACTGCACGACTCTGACAGCACAGCGGTGATACAGAGCGATATCAGACTGGAAAGAAAGGCAGAAAGCCGTATGGTAAAGTGAGAAAATAAAAATGACAATTGACTGCATTTAAAACAGGTACCTAATAATGGAAGGCTAATTTTACCCATTAACAGGAAGCAGTCTCAAAGGCAATATACATGTTAGCCCCACTCGAAGCATGTTAACTCTGCTTTCGCTCATTATTCTGCTGTATATTTACATGTATTAGCAGAATAAAAGGGTGAGTTTAATTTGTTTTTGGATATTTACAAGTTCTGATAACCACTCTGTCCATATTCCCCACCTCTTAACTCCACAAGGAAGTAAAGAACGGTCATCAATGGCAGAAAGCATGTGAACTGAATCACTTCTCTGTGCCCGCTTCACGCTCAGTGGGAAATATCATATCTCTTCATCGTGGTTAGCGAGACCAAACAATTTAGAAACACATTTCTCAAGTCAAAAACTATAGAAATGATCCCTGAAAGTATAGTCTTAACAATCTTATGGGTGAAAACAGGAAGTCATTCACAGGACAATAATTCCCTCTCAGGGTTCCTCTCTGCCATCAACAAGCTCCTCCTCGTCTTGCATCTCATCCAGTCACGTGTGTTTATGTAAATGACACAGTGTTGCACAGCCAATCACTGCACGACTCTGACAGCACAGCGGTGATACAGAGCGATATCAAACTGGAAAGAAAGGCAGAAAGCCGTATGGTAAAGTGAGAAAATAAAAATGACAATTGACTGCATTTAAAACAGGTACCTAATAATGGAAGGCTAATTTTACCCATTAACATGAAGCAGTCTCAAAGGCAATATACATGTTAGCCCCACTCGAAGCATGTTAACTCTGCTTTCGCTCATTATTCTGCTGTATATTTACATGTATTAGCAGAATAAAAGGGTGAGTTTAATTTGTTTTTTGATATTTACAAGTTCTGATAACCACTCTGTCCATATTCCCCACCTCTTAACTCCACAAGGAAGTAAAGAACGGTCATCAATGGCAGATAGCGTGTGAACTGAATCACTTCTCTGTGCCCGCTTCACGCTCAGTGGGAAATATCATATCTCTTCATCGTGGTTAGCGAGACCAAACAATTTAGAAACACATTTCTCAAGTCAAAAACTATAGAAATTATCCCTGAAAGTATAGTCTTAACAATCTCATGGGTGAAAACAGGAAGTCATTCACAGGACAATAATTCCCTCTCAGGGTTCCTCTCTGCCATCAACAAGCTCCTCCTCGTCTTGCATCTCATCCGTCACGTGTATTCATGTAAATGACACAGTGTTGCACAGCCAATCACTGCACGACTCTGACAGCACAGCGGTGATACAGAGAGATATCAGACTGGAAAGAAAGGCAGAAAGCTGTTTGGTAAAGTGAGAAAATAAAAATGACAATTGACTGCATTTAAAACAGGTACCTAATAATGGAAGGCTAATTTTACCCATTAACAGGAAGCAGTCTCAAAGGCAATATACATGTTAGCCCCACTCGAAGCATGTTAACTCTGCTTTCGCTCATTATTCTGCTGTATATTTACATGTATTAGCAGAATAAAAGGGTGAGTTTAATTTGTTTTTGGATATTTACAAGTTCTGATAACCACTCTGTCCATATTCCCCACCTCTTAACTCCACAAGGAAGTAAAGAACGGTCATCAATGGCAGAAAGCATGTGAACTGAATCACTTCTCTGTGCCCGATTCACGCTCAGTGGGAAATATCATATCTCTTCATCGTGGTTAGCGAGACCAAACAATTTAGAAACACATTTCTCAAGTCAAAAACTATAGAAATGATCCCTGAAAGTATAGTCTTAACAATCTTATGGGTGAAAACAGGAAGTCATTCACAGGACAATAATTCCCTCTCAGGGTTCCTCTCTGCCATCAACAAGCTCCTCCTCGTCTTGCATCTCATCCAGTCACGTGTGTTTATGTAAATGACACACTGTTGCACAGCCAATCACTGCACGACTCTGACAGCACAGCGGTGATACAGAGCGATATCAGACTGGAAAGAAAGGCAGAAAGCCGTATGGTAAAGTGAGAAAATAAAAATGACAATTGACTGCATTTAAAACAGGTACCTAATAATGGAAGGCTAATTTTACCCATTAACAGGAAGCAGTCTCAAAGGCAATATACATGTTAGCCCCACTCGAAGCATGTTAACTCTGCTTTCGCTCATTATTCTGCTGTATATTTACATGTATTAGCAGAATAAAAGGGTGAGTTTAATTTGTTTTTGGATATTTACAAGTTCTGATAACCACTCTGTCCATATTCCCCACCTCTTAACTCCACAAGGAAGTAAAGAACGGTCATCAATGGCAGAAAGCATGTGAACTGAATCACTTCTCTGTGCCCGCTTCACGCTCAGTGGGAAATATCATATCTCTTCATCGTGGTTAGCGAGACCAAACAATTTAGAAACACATTTCTCAAGTCAAAAACTATAGAAATGATCCCTGAAAGTATAGTCTTAACAATCTTATGGGTGAAAACAGGAAGTCATTCACAGGACAATAATTCCCTCTCAGGGTTCCTCTCTGCCATCAACAAGCTCCTCCTCGTCTTGCATCTCATCCAGTCACGTGTGTTTATGTAAATGACACACTGTTGCACAGCCAATCACTGCACGACTCTGACAGCACAGCGGTGATACAGAGCGATATCAGACTGGAAAGAAAGGCAGAAAGCCGTATGGTAAAGTGAGAAAATAAAAATGACAATTGACTGCATTTAAAACAGGTACCTAATAATGGAAGGCTAATTTTACCCATTAACAGGAAGCAGTCTCAAAGGCAATATACATGTTAGCCCCACTCGAAGCATGTTAACTCTGCTTTCGCTCATTATTCTGCTGTATATTTACATGTATTAGCAGAATAAAAGGGTGAGTTTAATTTGTTTTTGGATATTTACAAGTTCTGATAACCACTCTGTCCATATTCCCCACCTCTTAACTCCACAAGGAAGTAAAGAACGGTCATCAATGGCAGAAAGCATGTGAACTGAATCACTTCTCTGTGCCCGCTTCACGCTCAGTGGGAAATATCATATCTCTTCATCGTGGTTAGCGAGACCAAACAATTTAGAAACACATTTCTCAAGTCAAAAACTATAGAAATGATCCCTGAAAGTATAGTCTTAACAATCTTATGGGTGAAAACAGGAAGTCATTCACAGGACAATAATTCCCTCTCAGGGTTCCTCTCTGCCATCAACAAGCTCCTCCTCGTCTTGCATCTCATCCAGTCACGTGTGTTTATGTAAATGACACAGTGTTGCACAGCCAATCACTGCAAGACTCTGACAGCACAGCGGTGATACAGAGAGATATCAAACTGGAAAGAAAGGCAGAAAGCCGTATGGTAAAGTGAGAAAATAAAAATGACAATTGACTGCATTTAAAACAGGTACCTAATAATGGAAGGCTAATTTTACACATTAACATGAAGCAGTCTCAAAGGCAATATACATGTTAGCCCCACTCGAAGCATGTTAACTCTGCTTTCGCTCATTATTCTGCTGTATATTTACATGTATTAGCAGAATAAAAGGGTGAGTTTAATTTGTTTTTTGATATTTACAAGTTCTGATAACCACTCTGTCCATATTCCCCACCTCTTAACTCCACAAGGAAGTAAAGAACGGTCATCAATGGCAGATAGCGTGTGAACTGAATCACTTCTCTGTGCCCGCTTCACGCTCAGTGGGAAATATCATATCTCTTCATCGTGGTTAGCGAGACCAAACAATTTAGAAACACATTTCTCAAGTCAAAAACTATAGAAATGATCCCTGAAAGTATAGTCTTAACAATCTCATGGGTGAAAACAGGAAGTCATTCACAGGACAATAATTCCCTCTCAGGGTTCCTCTCTGCCATCAACAAGCTCCTCCTCGTCTTGCATCTCATCCGTCACGTGTATTTATGTAAATGACACAGTGTTGCACAGCCAATCACTGCACGACTCTGACAGCACAGCGGTGATACAGAGAGATATCAGACTGGAAAGAAAGGCAGAAAGCCGTATGGTAAAGTGAGAAAATAAAAATGACAATTGACTGCATTTAAAACAGGTACCTAATAATGGAAGGCTAATTTTACCCATTAACAGGAAGCAGTCTCAAAGGCAATATACATGTTAGCCCCACTCGAAGCATGTTAACTCTGCTTTCGCTCATTATTCTGCTGTATATTTACATGTATTAGCAGAATAAAAGGGTGAGTTTAATTTGTTTTTGGATATTTACAAGTTCTGATAACCACTCTGTCCATATTCCCCACCTCTTAACTCCACAAGGAAGTAAAGAACGGTCATCAATGGCAGAAAGCATGTGAACTGAATCACTTCTCTGTGCCCGATTCACGCTCAGTGGGAAATATCATATCTCTTCATCGTGGTTAGCAAGACCAAACAATTTAGAAACACATTTCTCAAGTCAAAAACTATAGAAATGATCCCTGAAAGTATAGTCTTAACAATCTTATGGGTGAAAACAGGAAGTCATTCACAGGACAATAATTCCCTCTCAGGGTTCCTCTCTGCCATCAACAAGCTCCTCCTCGTCTTGCATCTCATCCAGTCACGTGTGTTTATGTAAATGACACAGTGTTGCACAGCCAATCACTGCACGACTCTGACAGCACAGCGGTGATACAGAGCGATATCAAACTGGAAAGAAAGGCAGAAAGCCGTATGGTAGTGAGAAAATAAAAATGACAATTGACTGCATTTAAAACAGGTACCTAATAATGGAAGGCTAATTTTACCCATTAACAGGAAGCAGTCTCAAAGGCAATATACATGTTAGCCCCACTCGAAGCATGTTAACTCTGCTTTCGCTCATTATTCTGCTGTATATTTACATGTATTAGCAGAATAAAAGGGTGAGTTTAATTTGTTTTTGGATATTTACAAGTTCTGATAACCACTCTGTCCATATTCCCCACCTCTTAACTCCACAAGGAAGTAAAGAACGGTCATCAATGGCAGAAAGCATGTGAACTGAATCACTTCTCTGTGCCCGATTCACGCTCAGTGGGAAATATCATATCTCTTCATCGTGGTTAGCGAGACCAAACAATTTAGAAACACATTTCTCAAGTCAAAAACTATAGAAATGATCCCTGAAAGTATAGTCTTAACAATCTTATGGGTGAAAACAGGAAGTCATTCACAGGACAATAATTCCCTCTCAGGGTTCCTCTCTGCCATCAACAAGCTCCTCCTCGTCTTGCATCTCATCCAGTCACGTGTGTTTATGTAAATGACACAGTGTTGCACAGCCAATCACTGCACGACTCTGACAGCACAGCGGTGATACAGAGCGATATCAAACTGGAAAGAAAGGCAGAAGCCGTATGTTAAAGTGAGAAAATAAAAATGACAATTGACTGCATTTAAAACAGGTACCTAATAATGGAAGGCTAATTTTACACATTAACATGAAGCAGTCTCAAAGGCAATATACATGTTAGCCCCACTCGAAGCATGTTAACTCTGCTTTCGCTCATTATTCTGCTGTATATTTACATGTATTAGCAGAATAAAAGGGTGAGTTTAATTTTTTTTTTGATATTTACAAGTTCTGATAACCACTCTGTTCATATTCCCCACCTCTTAACTCCACAAGGAAGTAAAGAACGGTCATCAATGGCAGAAAGCGTGTGAACTGAATCACTTCTCTGTGCCCGCTTCACGCTCAGTGGGGAATATCGTATCTCATCATCGTGGTTAGCGAGACCAAACAATTTAGAAACACATTTCTCAAGTCAAAAACTATAGAAATGATCCCTGAAAGTATAGTCTTAACAATCTTATGGGTGAAAACAGGAAGTCATTCACAGGACAATAATTCCCTCTCAGGGTTCCTCTCTGCCATCAACAAGCTCCTCCTCGTCTTGCATCTCATCCAGTCACGTGTGTTTATGTAAATGACACACTGTTGCACAGCCAATCACTGCACGACTCTGACAGCACAGCGGTGATACAGAGCGATATCAGACTGGAAAGAAAGGCAGAAAGCCGTATGGTAAAGTGAGAAAATAAAAATGACAATTGACTGCATTTAAAACAGGTACCTAATAATGGAAGGCTAATTTTACCCATTAACAGGAAGCAGTCTCAAAGGCAATATACATGTTAGCCCCACTCGAAGCATGTTAACTCTGCTTTCGCTCATTATTCTGCTGTATATTTACATGTATTAGCAGAATAAAAGGGTGAGTTTAATTTGTTTTTGGATATTTACAAGTTCTGATAACCACTCTGTCCATATTCCCCACCTCTTAACTCCACAAGGAAGTAAAGAACGGTCATCAATGGCAGAAAGCATGTGAACTGAATCACTTCTCTGTGCCCGCTTCACGCTCAGTGGGAAATATCATATCTCTTCATCGTGGTTAGCGAGACCAAACAATTTAGAAACACATTTCTCAAGTCAAAAACTATAGAAATGATCCCTGAAAGTATAGTATTAACAATCTTATGGGTGAAAACAGGAAGTCATTCACAGGACAATAATTCCCTCTCAGGGTTCCTCTCTGCCATCAACAAGCTCCTCCTCGTCTTGCATCTCATCCAGTCACGTGTGTTTATGTAAATGACACACTGTTGCACAGCCAATCACTGCACGACTCTGACAGCACAGCGGTGATACAGAGCGATATCAGACTGGAAAGAAAGGCAGAAAGCCGTATGGTAAAGTGAGAAAATAAAAATGACAATTGACTGCATTTAAAACAGGTACCTAATAATGGAAGGCTAATTTTACCCATTAACAGGAAGCAGTCTCAAAGGCAATATACATGTTAGCCCCACTCGAAGCATGTTAACTCTGCTTTCGCTCATTATTCTGCTGTATATTTACATGTATTAGCAGAATAAAAGGGTGAGTTTAATTTGTTTTTGGATATTTACAAGTTCTGATAACCACTCTGTCCATATTCCCCACCTCTTAACTCCACAAGGAAGTAAAGAACGGTCATCAATGGCAGAAAGCATGTGAACTGAATCACTTCTCTGTGCCCGCTTCACGCTCAGTGGGAAATATCATATCTCTTCATCGTGGTTAGCGAGACCAAACAATTTAGAAACACATTTCTCAAGTCAAAAACTATAGAAATGATCCCTGAAAGTATAGTCTTAACAATCTTATGGGTGAAAACAGGAAGTCATTCACAGGACAATAATTCCCTCTCAGGGTTCCTCTCTGCCATCAACAAGCTCCTCCTCGTCTTGCATCTCATCCAGTCACGTGTGTTTATGTAAATGACACAGTGTTGCACAGCCAATCACTGCACGACTCTGACAGCACAGCGGTGATACAGAGCGATATCAAACTGGAAAGAAAGGCAGAAAGCCGTATGGTAAAGTGAGAAAATAAAAATGACAATTGACTGCATTTAAAACAGGTACCTAATAATGGAAGGCTAATTTTACCCATTAACATGAAGCAGTCTCAAAGGCAATATACATGTTAGCCCCAC
The DNA here is from genome assembly GCA_032191485.1 of Leptoclinus maculatus. Taxonomy (NCBI): domain Eukaryota; kingdom Metazoa; phylum Chordata; class Actinopteri; order Perciformes; family Stichaeidae; genus Leptoclinus; species Leptoclinus maculatus. The sequence goes on from JAVDOI010000009.1 coordinate 11,049,050, forward strand.
TCGAAGCATGTTAACTCTGCTTTCGCTCATTATTCTGCTGTATATTTACATGTATTAGCAGAATAAAAGGGTGAGTTTAATTTGTTTTTTGATATTTACAAGTTCTGATAACCACTCTGTCCATATTCCCCACCTCTTAACTCCACAAGGAAGTAAAGAACGGTCATCAATGGCAGATAGCGTGTGAACTGAATCACTTCTCTGTGCCCGCTTCACGCTCAGTGGGAAATATCATATCTCTTCATCGTGGTTAGCGAGACCAAACAATTTAGAAACACATTTCTCAAGTCAAAAACTATAGAAATTATCCCTGAAAGTATAGTCTTAACAATCTCATGGGTGAAAACAGGAAGTCATTCACAGGACAATAATTCCCTCTCAGGGTTCCTCTCTGCCATCAACAAGCTCCTCCTCGTCTTGCATCTCATCCGTCACGTGTATTCATGTAAATGACACAGTGTTGCACAGCCAATCACTGCACGACTCTGACAGCACAGCGGTGATACAGAGAGATATCAGACTGGAAAGAAAGGCAGAAAGCTGTTTGGTAAAGTGAGAAAATAAAAATGACAATTGACTGCATTTAAAACAGGTACCTAATAATGGAAGGCTAATTTTACCCATTAACAGGAAGCAGTCTCAAAGGCAATATACATGTTAGCCCCACTCGAAGCATGTTAACTCTGCTTTCGCTCATTATTCTGCTGTATATTTACATGTATTAGCAGAATAAAAGGGTGAGTTTAATTTGTTTTTGGATATTTACAAGTTCTGATAACCACTCTGTCCATATTCCCCACCTCTTAACTCCACAAGGAAGTAAAGAACGGTCATCAATGGCAGAAAGCATGTGAACTGAATCACTTCTCTGTGCCCGATTCACGCTCAGTGGGAAATATCATATCTCTTCATCGTGGTTAGCGAGACCAAACAATTTAGAAACACATTTCTCAAGTCAAAAACTATAGAAATGATCCCTGAAAGTATAGTCTTAACAATCTTATGGGTGAAAACAGGAAGTCATTCACAGGACAATAATTCCCTCTCAGGGTTCCTCTCTGCCATCAACAAGCTCCTCCTCGTCTTGCATCTCATCCAGTCACGTGTGTTTATGTAAATGACACACTGTTGCACAGCCAATCACTGCACGACTCTGACAGCACAGCGGTGATACAGAGCGATATCAGACTGGAAAGAAAGGCAGAAAGCCGTATGGTAAAGTGAGAAAATAAAAATGACAATTGACTGCATTTAAAACAGGTACCTAATAATGGAAGGCTAATTTTACCCATTAACAGGAAGCAGTCTCAAAGGCAATATACATGTTAGCCCCACTCGAAGCATGTTAACTCTGCTTTCGCTCATTATTCTGCTGTATATTTACATGTATTAGCAGAATAAAAGGGTGAGTTTAATTTGTTTTTGGATATTTACAAGTTCTGATAACCACTCTGTCCATATTCCCCACCTCTTAACTCCACAAGGAAGTAAAGAACGGTCATCAATGGCAGAAAGCATGTGAACTGAATCACTTCTCTGTGCCCGCTTCACGCTCAGTGGGAAATATCATATCTCTTCATCGTGGTTAGCGAGACCAAACAATTTAGAAACACATTTCTCAAGTCAAAAACTATAGAAATGATCCCTGAAAGTATAGTCTTAACAATCTTATGGGTGAAAACAGGAAGTCATTCACAGGACAATAATTCCCTCTCAGGGTTCCTCTCTGCCATCAACAAGCTCCTCCTCGTCTTGCATCTCATCCAGTCACGTGTGTTTATGTAAATGACACAGTGTTGCACAGCCAATCACTGCAAGACTCTGACAGCACAGCGGTGATACAGAGAGATATCAAACTGGAAAGAAAGGCAGAAAGCCGTATGGTAAAGTGAGAAAATAAAAATGACAATTGACTGCATTTAAAACAGGTACCTAATAATGGAAGGCTAATTTTACACATTAACATGAAGCAGTCTCAAAGGCAATATACATGTTAGCCCCACTCGAAGCATGTTAACTCTGCTTTCGCTCATTATTCTGCTGTATATTTACATGTATTAGCAGAATAAAAGGGTGAGTTTAATTTGTTTTTTGATATTTACAAGTTCTGATAACCACTCTGTCCATATTCCCCACCTCTTAACTCCACAAGGAAGTAAAGAACGGTCATCAATGGCAGATAGCGTGTGAACTGAATCACTTCTCTGTGCCCGCTTCACGCTCAGTGGGAAATATCATATCTCTTCATCGTGGTTAGCGAGACCAAACAATTTAGAAACACATTTCTCAAGTCAAAAACTATAGAAATGATCCCTGAAAGTATAGTCTTAACAATCTCATGGGTGAAAACAGGAAGTCATTCACAGGACAATAATTCCCTCTCAGGGTTCCTCTCTGCCATCAACAAGCTCCTCCTCGTCTTGCATCTCATCCGTCACGTGTATTTATGTAAATGACACAGTGTTGCACAGCCAATCACTGCACGACTCTGACAGCACAGCGGTGATACAGAGAGATATCAGACTGGAAAGAAAGGCAGAAAGCCGTATGGTAAAGTGAGAAAATAAAAATGACAATTGACTGCATTTAAAACAGGTACCTAATAATGGAAGGCTAATTTTACCCATTAACAGGAAGCAGTCTCAAAGGCAATATACATGTTAGCCCCACTCGAAGCATGTTAACTCTGCTTTCGCTCATTATTCTGCTGTATATTTACATGTATTAGCAGAATAAAAGGGTGAGTTTAATTTGTTTTTGGATATTTACAAGTTCTGATAACCACTCTGTCCATATTCCCCACCTCTTAACTCCACAAGGAAGTAAAGAACGGTCATCAATGGCAGAAAGCATGTGAACTGAATCACTTCTCTGTGCCCGATTCACGCTCAGTGGGAAATATCATATCTCTTCATCGTGGTTAGCAAGACCAAACAATTTAGAAACACATTTCTCAAGTCAAAAACTATAGAAATGATCCCTGAAAGTATAGTCTTAACAATCTTATGGGTGAAAACAGGAAGTCATTCACAGGACAATAATTCCCTCTCAGGGTTCCTCTCTGCCATCAACAAGCTCCTCCTCGTCTTGCATCTCATCCAGTCACGTGTGTTTATGTAAATGACACAGTGTTGCACAGCCAATCACTGCACGACTCTGACAGCACAGCGGTGATACAGAGCGATATCAAACTGGAAAGAAAGGCAGAAAGCCGTATGGTAGTGAGAAAATAAAAATGACAATTGACTGCATTTAAAACAGGTACCTAATAATGGAAGGCTAATTTTACCCATTAACAGGAAGCAGTCTCAAAGGCAATATACATGTTAGCCCCACTCGAAGCATGTTAACTCTGCTTTCGCTCATTATTCTGCTGTATATTTACATGTATTAGCAGAATAAAAGGGTGAGTTTAATTTGTTTTTGGATATTTACAAGTTCTGATAACCACTCTGTCCATATTCCCCACCTCTTAACTCCACAAGGAAGTAAAGAACGGTCATCAATGGCAGAAAGCATGTGAACTGAATCACTTCTCTGTGCCCGATTCACGCTCAGTGGGAAATATCATATCTCTTCATCGTGGTTAGCGAGACCAAACAATTTAGAAACACATTTCTCAAGTCAAAAACTATAGAAATGATCCCTGAAAGTATAGTCTTAACAATCTTATGGGTGAAAACAGGAAGTCATTCACAGGACAATAATTCCCTCTCAGGGTTCCTCTCTGCCATCAACAAGCTCCTCCTCGTCTTGCATCTCATCCAGTCACGTGTGTTTATGTAAATGACACAGTGTTGCACAGCCAATCACTGCACGACTCTGACAGCACAGCGGTGATACAGAGCGATATCAAACTGGAAAGAAAGGCAGAAGCCGTATGTTAAAGTGAGAAAATAAAAATGACAATTGACTGCATTTAAAACAGGTACCTAATAATGGAAGGCTAATTTTACACATTAACATGAAGCAGTCTCAAAGGCAATATACATGTTAGCCCCACTCGAAGCATGTTAACTCTGCTTTCGCTCATTATTCTGCTGTATATTTACATGTATTAGCAGAATAAAAGGGTGAGTTTAATTTTTTTTTTGATATTTACAAGTTCTGATAACCACTCTGTTCATATTCCCCACCTCTTAACTCCACAAGGAAGTAAAGAACGGTCATCAATGGCAGAAAGCGTGTGAACTGAATCACTTCTCTGTGCCCGCTTCACGCTCAGTGGGGAATATCATATCTCATCATCGTGGTTAGCGAGACCAAACAATTTAGAAACACATTTCTCAAGTCAAAAACTATAGAAATGATCCCTGAAAGTATAGTCTTAACAATCTTATGGGTGAAAACAGGAAGTCATTCACAGGACAATAATTCCCTCTCAGGGTTCCTCTCTGCCATCAACAAGCTCCTCCTCGTCTTGCATCTCATCCAGTCACGTGTGTTTATGTAAATGACACACTGTTGCACAGCCAATCACTGCACGACTCTGACAGCACAGCGGTGATACAGAGCGATATCAGACTGGAAAGAAAGGCAGAAAGCCGTATGGTAAAGTGAGAAAATAAAAATGACAATTGACTGCATTTAAAACAGGTACCTAATAATGGAAGGCTAATTTTACCCATTAACAGGAAGCAGTCTCAAAGGCAATATACATGTTAGCCCCACTCGAAGCATGTTAACTCTGCTTTCGCTCATTATTCTGCTGTATATTTACATGTATTAGCAGAATAAAAGGGTGAGTTTAATTTGTTTTTGGATATTTACAAGTTCTGATAACCACTCTGTCCATATTCCCCACCTCTTAACTCCACAAGGAAGTAAAGAACGGTCATCAATGGCAGAAAGCATGTGAACTGAATCACTTCTCTGTGCCCGCTTCACGCTCAGTGGGAAATATCATATCTCTTCATCGTGGTAAGCGAGACCAAACAATTTAGAAACACATTTCTCAAGTCAAAAACTATAGAAATGATCCCTGAAAGTATAGTCTTAACAATCTTATGGGTGAAAACAGGAAGTCATTCACAGGACAATAATTCCCTCTCAGGGTTCCTCTCTGCCATCAACAAGCTCCTCCTCGTCTTGCATCTCATCCAGTCACGTGTGTTTATGTAAATGACACACTGTTGCACAGCCAATCACTGCACGACTCTGACAGCACAGCGGTGATACAGAGCGATATCAGACTGGAAAGAAAGGCAGAAAGCCGTATGGTAAAGTGAGAAAATAAAAATGACAATTGACTGCATTTAAAACAGGTACCTAATAATGGAAGGCTAATTTTACCCATTAACAGGAAGCAGTCTCAAAGGCAATATACATGTTAGCCCCACTCGAAGCATGTTAACTCTGCTTTCGCTCATTATTCTGCTGTATATTTACATGTATTAGCAGAATAAAAGGGTGAGTTTAATTTGTTTTTGGATATTTACAAGTTCTGATAACCACTCTGTCCATATTCCCCACCTCTTAACTCCACAAGGAAGTAAAGAACGGTCATCAATGGCAGAAAGCATGTGAACTGAATCACTTCTCTGTGCCCGCTTCACGCTCAGTGGGAAATATCATATCTCTTCATCGTGGTTAGCGAGACCAAACAATTTAGAAACACATTTCTCAAGTCAAAAACTATAGAAATGATCCCTGAAAGTATAGTCTTAACAATCTTATGGGTGAAAACAGGAAGTCATTCACAGGACAATAATTCCCTCTCAGGGTTCCTCTCTGCCATCAACAAGCTCCTCCTCGTCTTGCATCTCATCCAGTCACGTGTGTTTATGTAAATGACACAGTGTTGCACAGCCAATCACTGCACGACTCTGACAGCACAGCGGTGATACAGAGCGATATCAAACTGGAAAGAAAGGCAGAAAGCCGTATGGTAAAGTGAGAAAATAAAAATGACAATTGACTGCATTTAAAACAGGTACCTAATAATGGAAGGCTAATTTTACACATTAACATGAAGCAGTCTCAAAGGCAATATACATGTTAGCCCCACTCGAAGCATGTTAACTCTGCTTTCGCTCATTATTCTGCTGTATATTTACATGTATTAGCAGAATAAAAGGGTGAGTTTAATTTGTTTTTTGATATTTACAAGTTCTGATAACCACTCTGTCCATATTCCCCACCTCTTAACTCCACAAGGAAGTAAAGAACGGTCATCAATGGCAGATAGCGTGTGAACTGAATCACTTCTCTGTGCCCGCTTCACGCTCAGTGGGAAATATCATATCTCTTCATCGTGGTTAGCGAGACCAAACAATTTAGAAACACATTTCTCAAGTCAAAAACTATAGAAATGATCCCTGAAAGTATAGTCTTAACAATCTCATGGGTGAAAACAGGAAGTCATTCACAGGACAATAATTCCCTCTCAGGGTTCCTCTCTGCCATCAACAAGCTCCTCCTCGTCTTGCATCTCATCCGTCACGTGTATTTATGTAAATGACACAGTGTTGCACAGCCAATCACTGCACGACTCTGACAGCACAGCGGTGATACAGAGAGATATCAGACTGGAAAGAAAGGCAGAAAGCCGTATGGTAAAGTGAGAAAATAAAAATGACAATTGACTGCATTTAAAACAGGTACCTAATAATGGAAGGCTAATTTTACCCATTAACAGGAAGCAGTCTCAAAGGCAATATACATGTTAGCCCCACTCGAAGCATGTTAACTCTGCTTTCGCTCATTATTCTGCTGTATATTTACATGTATTAGCAGAATAAAAGGGTGAGTTTAATTTGTTTTTGGATATTTACAAGTTCTGATAACCACTCTGTCCATATTCCCCACCTCTTAACTCCACAAGGAAGTAAAGAACGGTCATCAATGGCAGAAAGCATGTGAACTGAATCACTTCTCTGTGCCCGATTCACGCTCAGTGGGAAATATCATATCTCTTCATCGTGGTTAGCAAGACCAAACAATTTAGAAACACATTTCTCAAGTCAAAAACTATAGAAATGATCCCTGAAAGTATAGTCTTAACAATCTTATGGGTGAAAACAGGAAGTCATTCACAGGACAATAATTCCCTCTCAGGGTTCCTCTCTGCCATCAACAAGCTCCTCCTCGTCTTGCATCTCATCCAGTCACGTGTGTTTATGTAAATGACACAGTGTTGCACAGCCAATCACTGCACGACTCTGACAGCACAGCGGTGATACAGAGCGATATCAAACTGGAAAGAAAGGCAGAAAGCCGTATGGTAGTGAGAAAATAAAAATGACAATTGACTGCATTTAAAACAGGTACCTAATAATGGAAGGCTAATTTTACCCATTAACAGGAAGCAGTCTCAAAGGCAATATACATGTTAGCCCCACTCGAAGCATGTTAACTCTGCTTTCGCTCATTATTCTGCTGTATATTTACATGTATTAGCAGAATAAAAGGGTGAGTTTAATTTGTTTTTGGATATTTACAAGTTCTGATAACCACTCTGTCCATATTCCCCACCTCTTAACTCCACAAGGAAGTAAAGAACGGTCATCAATGGCAGAAAGCATGTGAACTGAATCACTTCTCTGTGCCCGATTCACGCTCAGTGGGAAATATCATATCTCTTCATCGTGGTTAGCGAGACCAAACAATTTAGAAACACATTTCTCAAGTCAAAAACTATAGAAATGATCCCTGAAAGTATAGTCTTAACAATCTTATGGGTGAAAACAGGAAGTCATTCACAGGACAATAATTCCCTCTCAGGGTTCCTCTCTGCCATCAACAAGCTCCTCCTCGTCTTGCATCTCATCCAGTCACGTGTGTTTATGTAAATGACACAGTGTTGCACAGCCAATCACTGCACGACTCTGACAGCACAGCGGTGATACAGAGCGATATCAGACTGGAAAGAAAGGCAGAAAGCCGTATGGTAAAGTGAGAAAATAAAAATGACAATTGACTGCATTTAAAACAGGTACCTAATAATGGAAGGCTAATTTTACCCATTAACAGGAAGCAGTCTCAAAGGCAATATACATGTTAGCCCCACTCGAAGCATGTTAACTCTGCTTTCGCTCATTATTCTGCTGTATATTTACATGTATTAGCAGAATAAAAGGGTGAGTTTAATTTGTTTTTGGATATTTACAAGTTCTGATAACCACTCTGTCCATATTCCCCACCTCTTAACTCCACAAGGAAGTAAAGAACGGTCATCAATGGCAGAAAGCATGTGAACTGAATCACTTCTCTGTGCCCGCTTCACGCTCAGTGGGAAATATCATATCTCTTCATCGTGGTTAGCGAGACCAAACAATTTAGAAACACATTTCTCAAGTCAAAAACTATAGAAATGATCCCTGAAAGTATAGTCTTAACAATCTTATGGGTGAAAACAGGAAGTCATTCACAGGACAATAATTCCCTCTCAGGGTTCCTCTCTGCCATCAACAAGCTCCTCCTCGTCTTGCATCTCATCCAGTCACGTGTGTTTATGTAAATGACACAGTGTTGCACAGCCAATCACTGCAAGACTCTGACAGCACAGCGGTGATACAGAGAGATATCAAACTGGAAAGAAAGGCAGAAAGCCGTATGGTAAAGTGAGAAAATAAAAATGACAATTGACTGCATTTAAAACAGGTACCTAATAATGGAAGGCTAATTTTACACATTAACATGAAGCAGTCTCAAAGGCAATATACATGTTAGCCCCACTCGAAGCATGTTAACTCTGCTTTCGCTCATTATTCTGCTGTATATTTACATGTATTAGCAGAATAAAAGGGTGAGTTTAATTTGTTTTTTGATATTTACAAGTTCTGATAACCACTCTGTCCATATTCCCCACCTCTTAACTCCACAAGGAAGTAAAGAACGGTCATCAATGGCAGATAGCGTGTGAACTGAATCACTTCTCTGTGCCCGCTTCACGCTCAGTGGGAAATATCATATCTCTTCATCGTGGTTAGCGAGACCAAACAATTTAGAAACACATTTCTCAAGTCAAAAACTATAGAAATGATCCCTGAAAGTATAGTCTTAACAATCTCATGGGTGAAAACAGGAAGTCATTCACAGGACAATAATTCCCTCTCAGGGTTCCTCTCTGCCATCAACAAGCTCCTCCTCGTCTTGCATCTCATCCGTCACGTGTATTTATGTAAATGACACAGTGTTGCACAGCCAATCACTGCACGACTCTGACAGCACAGCGGTGATACAGAGAGATATCAGACTGGAAAGAAAGGCAGAAAGCCGTATGGTAAAGTGAGAAAATAAAAATGACAATTGACTGCATTTAAAACAGGTACCTAATAATGGAAGGCTAATTTTACCCATTAACAGGAAGCAGTCTCAAAGGCAATATACATGTTAGCCCCACTCGAAGCATGTTAACTCTGCTTTCGCTCATTATTCTGCTGTATATTTACATGTATTAGCAGAATAAAAGGGTGAGTTTAATTTGTTTTTGGATATTTACAAGTTCTGATAACCACTCTGTCCATATTCCCCACCTCTTAACTCCACAAGGAAGTAAAGAACGGTCATCAATGGCAGAAAGCATGTGAACTGAATCACTTCTCTGTGCCCGATTCACGCTCAGTGGGAAATATCATATCTCTTCATCGTGGTTAGCAAGACCAAACAATTTAGAAACACATTTCTCAAGTCAAAAACTATAGAAATGATCCCTGAAAGTATAGTCTTAACAATCTTATGGGTGAAAACAGGAAGTCATTCACAGGACAATAATTCCCTCTCAGGGTTCCTCTCTGCCATCAACAAGCTCCTCCTCGTCTTGCATCTCATCCAGTCACGTGTGTTTATGTAAATGACACAGTGTTGCACAGCCAATCACTGCACGACTCTGACAGCACAGCGGTGATACAGAGCGATATCAAACTGGAAAGAAAGGCAGAAAGCCGTATGGTAGTGAGAAAATAAAAATGACAATTGACTGCATTTAAAACAGGTACCTAATAATGGAAGGCTAATTTTACCCATTAACAGGAAGCAGTCTCAAAGGCAATATACATGTTAGCCCCACTCGAAGCATGTTAACTCTGCTTTCGCTCATTATTCTGCTGTATATTTACATGTATTAGCAGAATAAAAGGGTGAGTTTAATTTGTTTTTGGATATTTACAAGTTCTGATAACCACTCTGTCCATATTCCCCACCTCTTAACTCCACAAGGAAGTAAAGAACGGTCATCAATGGCAGAAAGCATGTGAACTGAATCACTTCTCTGTGCCCGATTCACGCTCAGTGGGAAATATCATATCTCTTCATCGTGGTTAGCGAGACCAAACAATTTAGAAACACATTTCTCAAGTCAAAAACTATAGAAATGATCCCTGAAAGTATAGTCTTAACAATCTTATGGGTGAAAACAGGAAGTCATTCACAGGACAATAATTCCCTCTCAGGGTTCCTCTCTGCCATCAACAAGCTCCTCCTCGTCTTGCATCTCATCCAGTCACGTGTGTTTATGTAAATGACACACTGTTGCACAGCCAATCACTGCACGACTCTGACAGCACAGCGGTGATACAGAGCGATATCAAACTGGAAAGAAAGGCAGAAGCCGTATGTTAAAGTGAGAAAATAAAAATGACAATTGACTGCATTTAAAACAGGTACCTAATAATGGAAGGCTAATTTTACACATTAACATGAAGCAGTCTCAAAGGCAATATACATGTTAGCCCCACTCGAAGCATGTTAACTCTGCTTTCGCTCATTATTCTGCTGTATATTTACATGTATTAGCAGAATAAAAGGGTGAGTTTAATTTTTTTTTTGATATTTACAAGTTCTGATAACCACTCTGTTCATATTCCCCACCTCTTAACTCCACAAGGAAGTAAAGAACGGTCATCAATGGCAGAAAGCGTGTGAACTGAATCACTTCTCTGTGCCCGCTTCACGCTCAGTGGGGAATATCATATCTCATCATCGTGGTTAGCGAGACCAAACAATTTAGAAACACATTTCTCAAGTCAAAAACTATAGAAATGATCCCTGAAAGTATAGTCTTAACAATCTTATGGGTGAAAACAGGAAGTCATTCACAGGACAATAATTCCCTCTCAGGGTTCCTCTCTGCCATCAACAAGCTCCTCCTCGTCTTGCATCTCATCCAGTCACGTGTGTTTATGTAAATGACACACTGTTGCACAGCCAATCACTGCACGACTCTGACAGCACAGCGGTGATACAGAGCGATATCAGACTGGAAAGAAAGGCAGAAAGCCGTATGGTAAAGTGAGAAAATAAAAATGACAATTGACTGCATTTAAAACAGGTACCTAATAATGGAAGGCTAATTTTACCCATTAACAGGAAGCAGTCTCAAAGGCAATATACATGTTAGCCCCACTCGAAGCATGTTAACTCTGCTTTCGCTCATTATTCTGCTGTATATTTACATGTATTAGCAGAATAAAAGGGTGAGTTTAATTTGTTTTTGGATATTTACAAGTTCTGATAACCACTCTGTCCATATTCCCCACCTCTTAACTCCACAAGGAAGTAAAGAACGGTCATCAATGGCAGAAAGCATGTGAACTGAATCACTTCTCTGTGCCCGCTTCACGCTCAGTGGGAAATATCATATCTCTTCATCGTGGTAAGCGAGACCAAACAATTTAGAAACACATTTCTCAAGTCAAAAACTATAGAAATGATCCCTGAAAGTATAGTCTTAACAATCTTATGGGTGAAAACAGGAAGTCATTCACAGGACAATAATTCCCTCTCAGGGTTCCTCTCTGCCATCAACAAGCTCCTCCTCGTCTTGCATCTCATCCAGTCACGTGTGTTTATGTAAATGACACAGTGTTGCACAGCCAATCACTGCAAGACTCTGACAGCACAGCGGTGATACAGAGAGATATCAAACTGGAAAGAAAGGCAGAAAGCCGTATGGTAAAGTGAGAAAATAAAAATGACAATTGACTGCATTTAAAACAGGTACCTAATAATGGAAGGCTAATTTTACACATTAACATGAAGCAGTCTCAAAGGCAATATACATGTTAGCCCCACTCGAAGCATGTTAACTCTGCTTTCGCTCATTATTCTGCTGTATATTTACATGTATTAGCAGAATAAAAGGGTGAGTTTAATTTGTTTTTTGATATTTACAAGTTCTGATAACCACTCTGTCCATATTCCCCACCTCTTAACTCCACAAGGAAGTAAAGAACGGTCATCAATGGCAGATAGCGTGTGAACTGAATCACTTCTCTGTGCCCGCTTCACGCTCAGTGGGAAATATCATATCTCTTCATCGTGGTTAGCGAGACCAAACAATTTAGAAACACATTTCTCAAGTCAAAAACTATAGAAATGATCCCTGAAAGTATAGTCTTAACAATCTCATGGGTGAAAACAGGAAGTCATTCACAGGACAATAATTCCCTCTCAGGGTTCCTCTCTGCCATCAACAAGCTCCTCCTCGTCTTGCATCTCATCCGTCACGTGTATTTATGTAAATGACACAGTGTTGCACAGCCAATCACTGCACGACTCTGACAGCACAGCGGTGATACAGAGAGATATCAGACTGGAAAGAAAGGCAGAAAGCCGTATGGTAAAGTGAGAAAATAAAAATGACAATTGACTGCATTTAAAACAGGTACCTAATAATGGAAGGCTAATTTTACCCATTAACAGGAAGCAGTCTCAAAGGCAATATACATGTTAGCCCCACTCGAAGCATGTTAACTCTGCTTTCGCTCATTATTCTGCTGTATATTTACATGTATTAGCAGAATAAAAGGGTGAGTTTAATTTGTTTTTGGATATTTACAAGTTCTGATAACCACTCTGTCCATATTCCCCACCTCTTAACTCCACAAGGAAGTAAAGAACGGTCATCAATGGCAGAAAGCATGTGAACTGAATCACTTCTCTGTGCCCGATTCACGCTCAGTGGGAAATATCATATCTCTTCATCGTGGTTAGCAAGACCAAACAATTTAGAAACACATTTCGCAAGTCAAAAACTATAGAAATGATCCCTGAAAGTATAGTCTTAACAATCTTATGGGTGAAAACAGGAAGTCATTCACAGGACAATAATTCCCTCTCAGGGTTCCTCTCTGCCATCAACAAGCTCCTCCTCGTCTTGCATCTCATCCAGTCACGTGTGTTTATGTAAATGACACAGTGTTGCACAGCCAATCACTGCACGACTCTGACAGCACAGCGGTGATACAGAGCGATATCAAACTGGAAAGAAAGGCAGAAAGCCGTATGGTAGTGAGAAAATAAAAATGACAATTGACTGCATTTAAAACAGGTACCTAATAATGGAAGGCTAATTTTACCCATTAACAGGAAGCAGTCTCAAAGGCAATATACATGTTAGCCCCACTCGAAGCATGTTAACTCTGCTTTCGCTCATTATTCTGCTGTATATTTACATGTATTAGCAGAATAAAAGGGTGAGTTTAATTTGTTTTTGGATATTTACAAGTTCTGATAACCACTCTGTCCATATTCCCCACCTCTTAACTCCACAAGGAAGTAAAGAACGGTCATCAATGGCAGAAAGCATGTGAACTGAATCACTTCTCTGTGCCCGATTCACGCTCAGTGGGAAATATCATATCTCTTCATCGTGGTTAGCGAGACCAAACAATTTAGAAACACATTTCTCAAGTCAAAAACTATAGAAATGATCCCTGAAAGTATAGTCTTAACAATCTTATGGGTGAAAACAGGAAGTCATTCACAGGACAATAATTCCCTCTCAGGGTTCCTCTCTGCCATCAACAAGCTCCTCCTCGTCTTGCATCTCATCCAGTCACGTGTGTTTATGTAAATGACACAGTGTTGCACAGCCAATCACTGCACGACTCTGACAGCACAGCGGTGATACAGAGCGATATCAAACTGGAAAGAAAGGCAGAAAGCCGTATGGTAAAGTGAGAAAATAAAAATGACAATTGACTGCATTTAAAACAGGTACCTAATAATGGAAGGCTAATTTTACACATTAACATGAAGCAGTCTCAAAGGCAATATACATGTTAGCCCCACTCGAAGCATGTTAACTCTGCTTTCGCTCATTATTCTGCTGTATATTTACATGTATTAGCAGAATAAAAGGGTGAGTTTAATTTGTTTTTTGATATTTACAAGTTCTGATAACCACTCTGTCCATATTCCCCACCTCTTAACTCCACAAGGAAGTAAAGAACGGTCATCAATGGCAGATAGCGTGTGAACTGAATCACTTCTCTGTGCCCGCTTCACGCTCAGTGGGAAATATCATATCTCTTCATCGTGGTTAGCGAGACCAAACAATTTAGAAACACATTTCTCAAGTCAAAAACTATAGAAATGATCCCTGAAAGTATAGTCTTAACAATCTCATGGGTGAAAACAGGAAGTCATTCACAGGACAATAATTCCCTCTCAGGGTTCCTCTCTGCCATCAACAAGCTCCTCCTCGTCTTGCATCTCATCCGTCACGTGTATTTATGTAAATGACACAGTGTTGCACAGCCAATCACTGCACGACTCTGACAGCACAGCGGTGATACAGAGAGATATCAGACTGGAAAGAAAGGCAGAAAGCCGTATGGTAAAGTGAGAAAATAAAAATGACAATTGACTGCATTTAAAACAGGTACCTAATAATGGAAGGCTAATTTTACCCATTAACAGGAAGCAGTCTCAAAGGCAATATACATGTTAGCCCCACTCGAAGCATGTTAACTCTGCTTTCGCTCATTATTCTGCTGTATATTTACATGTATTAGCAGAATAAAAGGGTGAGTTTAATTTGTTTTTGGATATTTACAAGTTCTGATAACCACTCTGTCCATATTCCCCACCTCTTAACTCCACAAGGAAGTAAAGAACGGTCATCAATGGCAGAAAGCATGTGAACTGAATCACTTCTCTGTGCCCGATTCACGCTCAGTGGGAAATATCATATCTCTTCATCGTGGTTAGCAAGACCAAACAATTTAGAAACACATTTCTCAAGTCAAAAACTATAGAAATGATCCCTGAAAGTATAGTCTTAACAATCTTATGGGTGAAAACAGGAAGTCATTCACAGGACAATAATTCCCTCTCAGGGTTCCTCTCTGCCATCAACAAGCTCCTCCTCGTCTTGCATCTCATCCAGTCACGTGTGTTTATGTAAATGACACAGTGTTGCACAGCCAATCACTGCACGACTCTGACAGCACAGCGGTGATACAGAGCGATATCAAACTGGAAAGAAAGGCAGAAAGCCGTATGGTAGTGAGAAAATAAAAATGACAATTGACTGCATTTAAAACAGGTACCTAATAATGGAAGGCTAATTTTACCCATTAACAGGAAGCAGTCTCAAAGGCAATATACATGTTAGCCCCACTCGAAGCATGTTAACTCTGCTTTCGCTCATTATTCTGCTGTATATTTACATGTATTAGCAGAATAAAAGGGTGAGTTTAATTTGTTTTTGGATATTTACAAGTTCTGATAACCACTCTGTCCATATTCCCCACCTCTTAACTCCACAAGGAAGTAAAGAACGGTCATCAATGGCAGAAAGCATGTGAACTGAATCACTTCTCTGTGCCCGATTCACGCTCAGTGGGAAATATCATATCTCTTCATCGTGGTTAGCGAGACCAAACAATTTAGAAACACATTTCTCAAGTCAAAAACTATAGAAATGATCCCTGAAAGTATAGTCTTAACAATCTTATGGGTGAAAACAGGAAGTCATTCACAGGACAATAATTCCCTCTCAGGGTTCCTCTCTGCCATCAACAAGCTCCTCCTCGTCTTGCATCTCATCCAGTCACGTGTGTTTATGTAAATGACACAGTGTTGCACAGCCAATCACTGCACGACTCTGACAGCACAGCGGTGATACAGAGCGATATCAAACTGGAAAGAAAGGCAGAAAGCCGTATGTTAAAGTGAGAAAATAAAAATGACAATTGACTGCATTTAAAACAGGTACCTAATAATGGAAGGCTAATTTTACACATTAACATGAAGCAGTCTCAAAGGCAATATACATGTTAGCCCCACTCGAAGCATGTTAACTCTGCTTTCGCTCATTATTCTGCTGTATATTTACATGTATTAGCAGAATAAAAGGGTGAGTTTAATTTTTTTTTTGATATTTACAAGTTCTGATAACCACTCTGTTCATATTCCCCACCTCTTAACTCCACAAGGAAGTAAAGAACGGTCATCAATGGCAGAAAGCGTGTGAACTGAATCACTTCTCTGTGCCCGCTTCACGCTCAGTGGGGAATATCATATCTCATCATCGTGGTTAGCGAGACCAAACAATTTAGAAACACATTTCTCAAGTCAAAAACTATAGAAATGATCCCTGAAAGTATAGTCTTAACAATCTTACGGGTGAAAACAGGAAGTCATTCATAGGACAACCCATCTCAGTCATGGTCTTTGCCATTACACATGCCCAAAACGACCGGCTGAAGAGTAGTAAACAAAGAATAACCGTAACAAAACTATGACAACACAACTTTAATCCAAACTGTCATTTAAAATGTCGGTTTACTGTTAAAGTCCGCTATATAACCCATAATGCTTTGCGACTCGAGTCGCGTACGCCCATTCTTTCATTTGTGAAGATATTAAAGAACTGCACAAGTCAGAATCTTTATAAGTGACCGGGCTGTTTGGACATTTACATTCCTAAATTAACAGGACAACAGAGGCAATGCTTAAAGTTTTTAAAGTTACGTTAGTTAAATTTGAATTTTTCTCGATATGCTGAATGGTGCGTCGTTTGTAATGTTCCTCGCAGAAACCTGGCAAAGATATTAGTTCCGTTTACAACTCAAACGCCAGATCCACCTCGTTTAAGGGTTTCCGGAGGCGTCGACATAAATGTAAAACGTTGCAACTCAAATTACGTAAAATGGACTGCGACATCTAACGGCGACATCATGTCGAACGCATTTGTTTTCACCGTAAAATACTGCTCTTATCATCAGTATTGCTGTTAAACCAGCAGTTGGTTTCCCACTATGGGCACCAAGGTGGATATTACGTCGTATAGGAGTTCAACTTTAACCATTAACCTTTTCTTGATGCTTAATTAATACAAATGTTTGTGACAACAAACTTACCGATAAAGTTTGCAGCTGTGGAACAGCGGCACAGTCTTTATCTCCGAAGAATGTTTAATCTTTAACGCCAAATGAAGGGGTAACATTTCCGCTTTATCAATAGAAATGTAGTTTCGTAACTGGTTTCGTTACGCATAACTCAGTCAACACTACGGCTTTGGCATGTCTTCTTAAAATAGTTTATTAATGCATGGAAGTAAATTCACAAGGTCCACTGACATGACAAATACATACAGTATTGCAGACATGATGAGAATAATTTACATTATGAGAAATAACTAAATTTCCTACTCTTTCCTTCATTTCAATATATTCAAAATATTCCATATTTCACACCAAGACATTAAAGAACGATATTCAATGGTTCATAATATATTACAACATTAAAGATTGGGTCATAAATCGCATATAGTATTTACGTAATCAATGTACATGTTTTATACTTCTGTTACTGTTAAAATATTCATACAAGACATCCCCAGTCTTGTAGTAATATTAGGATCATAAAGCATCCCACCTGTAGAAATAGTGTTTATATACACTCTTAATGCATTAAAAAGCAACAACTATACTGGCTAGATGAGATCAATAAGTAAAAAAATGTACTGAGATGAATAAAAAAGACTCTACATGCAAAGATTTTTTGTTATTGAATTACTGTTGTGCTCTTTCAGTTGTTACAGTTGGAAGTGCAGCTAAGTATTCTTACATAGAAAGGCATATATTATACTGTATACGTCATTTAAAACGTCATTCATTTAGTGAAATATCATTTGGTTGATAGAACTTAGACAATATTGTAACTTGCTTAGTTATATCTATATAATATTGTTATAAAGTCGATACCTTGCATTTATCGGCTGTTTATAATAAATAAGCTCATTTAAACTTTTTATAGCTTAATTTTCTTTTTTTAAATCATAGCCTTAACCAAAAAAGAAATAATAGTTAGCTGTAGTTCTACTGACTCATGAGGAGGTGCCATGCTTGGAGAGTTAAGTCTAATTGTTGTTATACACTGTAAATCATACTTGGCATTAATGAAGATGAAAACAAGGAGTGATGTTGCTTGTTATCATCATACAGAACATCAGTCTGCTGTGTGCGGGCATGCTTGTAGTTATTATCTGCTTTGGAGGACCAATGGAGATCTGCCCTTGAAAACGCAACGTCGCTAAGTCAGGCCACTGACTATACAGAGATCAGTTTGATTTATTCCATCATCAGACTTCGTCCTTCATATCTTTTCTGCCTTCTTTCTCTCTTCTCCACTACAGCTTCTCCTTGTACCTCCTCCAGAGCTGGTGCACTTGTCGTCTGGCCCCAGAGCGAACACAGCCGGAGAAGGAGGTGTGGTGTCGGGCCTTCACCTGGTAAACACCGAGCAAAGGGAGGCACAGTCATGCAGGGAGTCAGAAGTCAGTTCTTTTAACTGTTATACTATAGCTACAAATATTCCAGTCACAACCAAATAGAAACTCAGAGGTGTTTCCTTGATCTCATCCTGTTTGTTGGATGAAAGTGCTAAAGGGAGGGACAATGATTTAATAAGTTCAAAAATACTTCGATCATTTTGAGCTGTCCACACATTCAGGAATCTCCAAAACAAAGACATTGAGGAACCCACTGTTGCAACGCTGTACTGGCACGCTGTGTAGTGACCTTAACAATTTGCCAGTTTAAAAGTAATAGTTATCTTGACTGGAAAGTGTGATGAACAAATCTAAACATGGCATCTATTTATAAAGGAGGTGTATGCTATTAAAGAGAGACTTAGCTGGCTAGCAAAGTGAAAACGTCACTTAGCATGTCACAGGTCATTTTACTAAAATTAGGTGGTTGTCACTTGATCTAGCCTAAATATAGCCATGCTGGTAATGCACTGCAGTAAGACAAATCAAAGAGGAAAAGGTGAGGAGTAGGATTTTGGCTGATGCTGTTGTCCCGTCCCAATATGTGATTAACGTGTTTTACAAACATTTTTACATAAACTCCAGATATAAAATTAAAATGATGAAAACAGTGTCCAACTTTCTGTTATAGGTGTTACTTATCTGCTTGCCAGCTCCTTCTTCAGACAGGATTTAAAAGAGGTGGCGCGCTCCACAGATTTATAGCCCTGAGAGGTCAGTGGTTAGAGGAAAGACGCAAGGGGGAAGAAGGGAAAACACAGGGAGAAGAGGTAGGGAAGACAAAAGATGGTGTGTTGTAACACAGGAGAGGTTGGAACCATGGCAGAACAGATGAGTGTGTCCGAAAGAGAGGAGATTGAGGATGAAAGCAAAGCAAAGAGAGAGGGAGAGAAAGAGAGATCACTGTTAATAAGCTGAGACTGTGAGGCCAAGAAAGCATCCAAAGGAGCCAATCGGGCTCACTGCTGTGCAATGTTAGTGACGTTTGTGGCATATCAGGCAAACTTGTAACAACCTGACTACTCATGTGTGTCTCACTTCTGCTGGAAATGATGCTCTGGACTGTAGTATTGTATCACAGTACACCACTAGAGGGCAGTATCCATCCTTGGGAAGAACACTATGAAGTGGCTCAAGGTGATTTCAAATATTTTATCACTTCAAGTAATTCATCGATGTTGTTACCAGATTCTTCCTGAAAAGCTGTCTACCTGCATGGCCTTGAAAGAACCCAACCGTGTCTATATTAAGACGTCTTTGCATCCCTGTTTAATTCAAATTGACCTAAGGTCTTTTATCAGCTCATTATTATATTCGGTGTAGTCTTTGCAGATGCCAGTGCACATGAGCCCTTTTTCTTGTTTCTTGCTTGAGTTTGTTTGCAATGGCAGAACAGCCATTGCTGTTTATATATATATGCTGTATATTGTAATCCTTACAATGAATGGAAAGAACCTTTTAAACAGCCGGCGGTCTAGCTGTTACAGAGACTCATCTTCAACTGGAACACCATGGGTTCGAACCGACAAAGCCCCTTTATTGCGTGTAAAACAGTATTGTGACCTTTTGCATGCATGACAAGGAAATATGTTTTTTGCTTATGCTTCACAAAATAATCCTTCACCGTTAATTTAACCACAGCGTGAGAGGTGATATTTTTGGATCATCTTTATCACAATAAAACCGTACGCTCTTTTTCAAACATGAACTTAAAACAGGAGATGTAAGGTTTCTAGGTAATGCTCCGTGTTTTGGCATTTTGACTGCTTACTGTAAGTAAGTATGTATGACTTCTGCAGCAGATGTTGACCTCTGAAGAGAGAGAGGTACATTTCTCCAATCAATCAATGCAATCTCATTCTTCGCCATGTGATTCTGCTGTGATTCTGTCTCCTCTTAGTCTTTTTAAGTTCTGTTATTTGGATCACAGATGGTAAATGGTATATAGCGCCTTTAGTCTTCCAACCCCTCAAATACTACACTTACAACATTTACCCCATTTGCACACAAGGTGCCACCTGCTCATCAGGCTGTAAACTAATGCTTATTCACAGTCTTCAGGAGCAATTTGGGGTTCAGTATCTTGCCGATATTCCGCTTAGTGGATGACCCGCTTTGTCTCCTGAGCCACAGCTCTCTATTTATTGTTTTAAGTCAAACAGTTTGAAGCCTAGTGCTTTTTCTCAACTGGCAACAATGCTTCTGTTTCTTTCACACACAGTTCCTCACCCTTCCTCCCCTGTGCAGCCGGTCCTTCATTATGCCGATGAACTCCTTGTAGGAGAGCTGGTCATCGTGATCCACGTCAAAGATCTTGAAGATGGTGTTTACAAGGTGCCGTGTCAGCTTCAGCCCAGTGGCCACATACACCGCTCTTGCAAACTCATCTGGTAGGAGAGAGAGAGTAAAAACTGTTTTGATCATTTCGGCCACTTGTTGTGCACCAAGCTAGAGGGAAAGAACACACCGGCTGTGTGTGTGTGTACGCTCAGACCCCCGGGGCCTCTAGCCGCTGTGCCCCCGCTCTCTTCCTACCTTGTCCAATGGAGCGAGAGGCAAAATTGTACATCTGCATGGCAATGGCAAAGTCCTCGAGGTTGTTGAGAAACTGGAAGAATGATCTGAACTCATCAAAGGTGATTCCCTGAAATAGCAGGAAAAAAAACACACGTGAACAGCCCACACAATTATTTTAGGGAGAAGTATTGAGAAAAAGTAGCTTTAAAATGAACGTAATGAGTGTTTGAGCACAGACTGCCATCCAAAGGGACGTTGACAGACGGGTATACAGCATTCAAGGCACATCCACTGAAATATTAACGAACCATAATAAACATAAAATAACGGCTGACCATAACTCATACTATCAATCAATAACTGAGAGATTCCATGAAATAGTCCTATTAATGACGTGAAAGGTCATTAATTACAGGATTGAGTGTGCATGATATGGAACATTTCAAACCTTCTTGCAGTGTTTCATAACCCAGTTGCATACATTAACAATGCTGAAGCCATTCAACAAGTAGCCGTAACCGCCACATGCTCTCTGCGGTGAGTCAAGATCCAACTGATAACGGCTAGTTTAATAACAAACAGTAGATAATTAAAAATAAATCCATAAATTGAAACAAATAAGGAAATGCAGTTTTTACAGGTTCACATGAAAAGATGCAGATTAAAGTACAGAGATAAATAGAAAAATAAGTCTTCCCTTAAATGTAGAAACAAAGAAGTAACTAAATAGCAGATTAGACTGACAGATTGTAACTGCAGGTTGCGTATTGTACGAAGCCGAGACCAACCTCCTGCTTCTTCCACAGCATGAAAGGGAAAGAAGGAAGGGACAGAAATAGAGTTGGGTTGCATAAGGACTACACGCCAATGTGTAAATAGATAGATAGATAGATAGATAAGACATTCACATGTAGCTGGAAGTGCAGTCAAGTGTGTGTGTGTGTGTGTGTGTGTGTGTGTGTGTGTGTGTGTGTGTGTGTGTGTGTGTGTGTGTGTGTGTGTGTGGTCGTGTGAGGCGGTGAAGCGTTGAAGTGTGGAGAGCCACAACAGCTTCAGGCATAGATAGTGGTGGGAAATTATGGAGGCTCTCGATGGCTGGAGGGTGGGAGCACCCATAAAGCAAGGAGAAGAAATTAAACCGGTAAAGGATTAGGAAAGATCTGGTGTTATCTAAAGAGGATAACGACGATCCAAAATCCTAGTCAAAACCCTTTTGTATTTTTTCTCCACATTTCTACTTTGAGTTACTGAAGCTGAAGTCCATATTAGGGTCATTTTTTTTAATCTGTAAACTGTTTATCACGTTGACCCCGTTATGGGAGCCATTGATTTCTAAAAGGCAGCAACGGTGCGATGGATGGTTTTCATTGTTATCATGAACATTTTTTTAAACTACAGCATACATTATGGTGTTATTGTACCTTTATCCAACATTATCCAAACAGAAATGACTTTACATCGTGCTGATCCATTCACACACAAGTAGTCAACATGAACTAAAATTAAGATTTTGTATATTTTCAATCTTTTGCACAGCTGTTGATTCGCCTGTTGTTCATCCCCCGTTAAAGAACAGTGTGCATGTTTGCACCGTACCTTCTCATCAGGTATACAATGGCGGACATTCTCCAGGTAGGCGCTGATGTTTTCCACATTGGTGAAGCGAAGCAGGATTTTGGCAAAGTCTTCTTCGCTGATGGTGGTCATCCCTTTAGAGTAGGTGAGAAACTCAATTTCTAAGACCTCTGTTTGAAGGTTATCCATAAACCTGAAAAACAGCAAGGAAGGGGAAGGAGAAAAAAATAGATTTGACTCAAAATTAACATGTTACTATGTTGTGATTTGATTAATATTGTTTCCAGCATTGGCCTGTATTTGATGCTGTCCACTGTATGTTGTTTAGTACCTGTAGAAGTCATCAAATGTAAGCTCTGCCTTCCCTTTCTTCCCAAAGAAATGGACCAAAAGGGTGGTGTCAATCGTGATACTCTCATCTGCTCGCTAAGAATCATCAGAGAAGCAATAGCAAGAGAGAGGATCAATGAGTGACTAATCAATAAACACCAAGTATTGTGTTCTGAGGAGAAGCAGTGGGCGGGACGAGTCCATCATCAATCCAAACATGGCAACCGTGGTGCCAGGCTAGCAGGAAGCAGGTTTCTGCTGCAGAACGTGCGCCAGAGGAGCAACAACAAACTGTCAATCAAACGAATCAGCTCAGACAAACAGTCAGCGGCCATCATGACCTCAAACATGCCAGTCTAGGCAGCAACAATGTTTAAGTTTAACAATAAATGGGATGGGTATCACTTTGATAAATAGCAGGCGGGTTCAGCTCATTAAACATGGTGGAAACGTGTCACTATCAAAGCTTTCAGTACAATAAAGTATAAAAATGAGCAGGTAAAATGGGGAAACGAGGTAAAATGGACATAAAAGAAAACAGTCATGATAGTCCTTATCATTGGTTTTTGAAAGCAAAGGAAGGAAATGAAATGAGAGGTATTTTTTTTCCATGCTGCCTAGACTGTCGCGGAGTATTTCATTGTCTGGTGAAGCAAGACCAGTGCTCAGGCTAGCAGAACACAAAAAGATACAGGGACACAATGAAAAACAGAGTCATGCAAATGTTCAACCAAGTGGGGGAGTGTTGTCGACAGAGAGAAACACAAGAGGTGAGAGAAATAGAGAAGAGGCCAAGAACACATGTGGAAGAACAACTAAGGGGGAGACAGACAAACACATAACACTAAGCTGCCAAACATACACAGACACAATAAAGCCACCACATCCCATGCACTTCTCTGCGAATGCTACATTGACACACCCGTACACAACCTTTAAATCACAAACAACAGCAGCACGGAACGAAACCCACATACGCACAAATGCAGAGAACGGGAGCCGATTCCACCTTTTTCCGGCAACGGACGAGAATTATAGTGTCGTATTTGCAACTTTGCATTGTTTATTTGTTTATTTTTCTCTCTTTTTATATATTTACTCTGTTTACATGTTCTTCAATCTTAGTCTTCCCTTCACAGTTTCTCAAAGTGTGTGTTTACTGATCCTGGTCATTTGAAACGTATTCAACAAGTTTGTTGTCATGCTACAATCTGTTGCTTAACATTTCCGTGAGCCTTTTAGAAACAGTATGTATATCAGTGTTTTCCTACGTTTATGCTCCCTGACATGTGTATCTCAGAAAAAGGTGACTGTGCTTTTGAGCAGTTCCAGAAAAGACTCAGCCAGCGTCGGTGCAGAAAGAGAGGACGTCAAACGGCCATTTTATTTTCTCTCTCCCTGCCATGCCCCCCCCAGCCAACGCCCCATCCCCCGGTCCAATCCACTGCCATGCTGAGGTATATGCAGACATAAGATTGGCTGGAATCTCATGTCTCATGTAAAGAGGAAAAGCATTTATGCCATTTCCATCATCAACATAATTATCATCATCACTGCCACGATGCCATTCGTGGTTCTACCTTAAGAGTAAAATCCTAAAATCCGACGTGGGACAAGAGGAAAATGTCAAACAAGAGTAGTTGTTGGTTGTGACAGAAATGTGTGTTCATTCTTTCAAAAAATAGCAAATGACTATAACTGAGGTGCAGGGATAATTGATGGAGACAAAACATAGTTTACTGTTCAAGTTACGTTCCAAAGACAAGTCTCAAGGAAATCAGGAGAATATTTTCCTATTATTATAGTGAAACTGGTATCAAAAGTTATTGGCTGTGTTAAGCTGCCAAAACCTCCATTATTTTCAAAAATGTAAAGCATTTGATAGATCAGTTCTTCCTCCTTTTTGTATCGAAACCCTAAAGATTGACACACACACAACCTGGGATCGCCCATCACAGGTTACATATTTCCATACCTTGCTGAGGACTTGCTGCCAACAGTGATATTTAATAAAAGCAATGTAATGGGGCAGACAAAATGCTTTTCTTCTTCTTTCTTAACTTGTTGGTCATGTTTTTCCAGGTAAGGAATTCTCGACAGTGAGATGCAATAGATTAAGGCACTAACCAAATTCCAAACAAAAAGCCTTGTAGAAAATCCCACTGTAAATGATACAGATTGGTAACTCACTGGATTAAAAATGTCTACTGGGAAACAAGCAGTAAAAAGTAAACCCTGTTTTAGGACCACAAACATTAGTGTAAAATTCTGATTCACGTTGCAGTCTGGTCTTTCAGTCTTTGATTAGGAAGACTTCTTTAAGATAAACACAGACAAAGTGAAACAGTTACAGACGTATCATTTCAGTGTCTTGTTTTCGGTGTCTCACTTATTTGAGGGTCTTTTCATTAAGCCTCTGATTACGGACAAACAGGACAAAAATACTTTTTTTTTACTCTTTTATCTTTTATCTGACGCATTACTGATGTCTTTATGACACATGAGCTGTTCATGCATCTAGACAGCATCCAGGTGGTGTTTCTCTGCCTCTCTTCCTTCCTTTCACCATATCCCTCCTATTCTTCCCATAAGCTTAAACAGTTTGTTTTGCTCTTTCAATGATAGAGAGGCACTTAGACTACTGCCAATCCCTTTGTCCATCTTTTGAACATGGATACATGTGATAAAGGCATTCCTAATGAATCTATCATTGTCTAATCCCTGTTGCAGTGATTTAGTTATCCACAAGAGGTTTAATTAAGTGTAAATCCAGTTGGTCAGGTGATTTAAGATTACATGGGTTCACGTAGTAAAACAATATCTTGAGTGAAGAGCACTTTAGGTGTAGTATTTGATTTCAGTTGAATTGAGCAAACTAACAAGAGATGTTATTGATATTTGGATGCCGTGCACCATGGGAGATCTATAAAATCAATGAAATCAAATATTTTTTAGAAAGAACGATTTTTTAATTTTTCTGCCATTTGGTGGCAGCAGAACAAGCTGTTAACACAACATGGACATATTATCGCCTAATAAAGTTGTCAAGGAGAACTGGAGGTAGTGTGTCTGAACGCCAATGTTAGCAACTTGTGAGGGAAATGTCCGTCTCTTTAGCTGGTAAATGCTCCACTATGTTCACCAGCGAGTCCCTGTGCCTGCTGTTTGGTGCCTGGCAGGTAGTGGACAGTCGCTTTATCTGAGCTTTTTCACTGTAAACAGCTGCCTGCAGCTGCTGAAAGCAAGGCTGATGAAACCCAAACAGTAAAGCTGTGGACCATCAAGCCAAAACAATGAGCTGAATGACGCTAAAGCACTTTGTAGAGCTAAGGGAAACTGCAGTCGAGTGGTAAACCTCTGTGGGTTCATCACTGAGTGAAACCTTTCACATTATGATTTGATCCATTGGTAATATACATTGTTTTGATTAGTGACCCAGAAAAGCTTCTCATTTCTCTGTCACTGAACAGAATTTGTGAGAATTTTTCTCCCTTTTTGCTAAATTTTATAATTGGTTCTATCTTTGGTAGAACGAACGTCAGCCTAACCTCGAAAAAGACGTAATGCCAAACGGATCATAACAAGCTTATCATTCCTGGAAGTGTGGCAGCACCAGTGTGAGCTCATCATCCCCATGAAGACGTAATGGTTACTCCGCCCACAAGGCACGACACCTGGTGTATGCATGTGTCTCTTTGTCCATCTGTGTGAGTGTGAGCCTCAACAGACTTTGATCATGAAGCTGAAGGTAAAAACAGTAATTACTGATGTAAACACTAAACGGTCTTCCTCATCCTCCCTATCTGTGAGTAATATACCTTGGAGGAAGAGCTCATTGTCGGACTTTAGTAGTCAGTCAGTCAGACTTTGCAGACATGTTCCTTTTTCCCTGCAAACCCCGTTTATTTTTATTTCACACCTTCTCTCATTCTTTTTGTTTCCGTCTTCTATCACTTCTTTCCCTCTTATCCTGCTCTGATTTCCTTTTTCCTCATACCTGACAAACATAGAGGTGATTCACTCTTTCCTTTCCTCCCTCCTTCTCAGCCTGTCAGTCAGTCCCTCCTTCTCCAGACAAAAGCAAAGAGGTATAATGGTGACTAATCTGTTGAGTAAACACATCTTTCTCTAAATACAACCTGCTTCTTTCTTTTCCCCTAAATGCGTTTCCCAAACTTCTTCTCTCCCCACCCACTTTGTTCCTCAACATTTGTTCTCCCCGCTGACCTGTGTCATCTTCTTTGGGCCTCTCTCACCTGTTTGTTGTCTCTCTGATTTTATCTCTTCCCTTTTTTTTCTTCGCCCTCAGGTTTTCAACTTATCTGATCTGGTTTGCTACAATTCGAATGTTTTTTCTCTCTCTAATTTATGCCCTTTTCTTGTATTTGTGTACCTAAGTCTTACTTTTTGTTACATTTATTTATATGTTTTAATCCCTCCAATTGTTCATGTCCCTGTTTGTCTTCCTATTATTGCCCTCCTCCCATCCTCCCCCCTCTGTCTGATTTGTCTGTTCTGTCCGTCTGACATCCCGGAAGATGAAAGGCTGCTCGGTGTAAATACAAGGTCAGTCCCATTACGTCCCACTGTCATTATCTCCACCTCAACTTCCGCTGCCACCACAGCACATAGCCTGTCATTAGTCACTTAGCTTGCTAGTGCTGTTATCTGCAACTTGACCTTGTGTTGGACATATCGGAAAGACAATTTACGTTGTGCATGAACAAGCCAAAATGTGAGATTTTGCCAAAATGTTTTGTTTTGATTCCCGTTTGTTTTTTACCAGATTTGTAGCCATGCTAGTGCCAAGGCTCTAGAGCTGGTTTATCCACCACTTTTGCCCAGAATAAAATATCTCAAAAACAATTTTATAGATATTCATGGACCCCAGAGGAGTGCCTGCTAAACATTAACATGTCAGCATTATTAATGTTAGTGTGTTGATGTTAGCATTTAGCTCAAAGCACTGCTATGCGTACAGCCCCACAGAGCTGCTAGCATCGCTGTAGACTGTTAGTATTGTTTCTCTATTAATTCTGTCCAAAATTACTTGGATGGAAGTAGATGCTTTTGAGGGTGGTTTGGAGGTAGAGCCTGCTAGCCGCAGGTATAGTTTAGGTCACCATTTGGTTTGAATTTCTGAAGCAGTATAGAACTACTAAACTGTGTGGTGCTATAATGATCAGGGCATTTGTATGTGCTCGGCAGTCAGCCTTCCTATCATTACACCAGGTTCATTAAACATGTTGTAAAGTCAGAAGTAAGAAAGTGAAAGTGCGACACTAGCCACAACACAGCACAGATGACAAGGCACAGATACACATACAAAAGCATAACAAAGAGACTAAATAACAGAAGGCAGGTGAGAAACAGAACAGGTTATCAGAATACGGACATTACAGTATCTGCCATCTACAGTTATTTGATCAATACCGTCACATCAATATAGTGGATTAAATTATTTAGAAATCAGAATCAACAACAACAAATATAAACAAGTTCTTGTAGTATTTGTTGATGAGGAATAACTGAGTGACACAATGAAATGGGGAAGAACTTTGGAGGAGTCTCAAGTTATCCCAAGAAAGAAATATTTTCCCATAATTTTCTTTCAGTTTTAGAATAGATCAATTAGATGAACATATTGTGTTTAGTGCAAGGAAATGATCTCACATGGGGAAAGGGAATGGAGGAATGACAGTAGTTTCTGTACACTACTAAGGTTTGTAAAACCAGAGTATGGCAGATGGTAATCGATGTAATGTTTGGGAAAGAAAGGAAGAAATAAAGATGAAAAGGCCAGTCTATGTAAATTATCAGTATCGAGCCAAACCAGAATAAAAGTGTTGATCAAATGGTGATCAAACTTTTTCTACAACAAGCCCACAAACTATTTTTGGTTCCTTCTTGTCTTTTAGCCATGACAAAAATTAAAAACAGCATTTAAAGAAATAATCGGTCCACATTAATATGAGCAGTTAGGATGATTGCTGCAGAATTCAAAGATTAGGCCTTCAAAGCTTTTATTTTGAAGGTAAACATTTCTGGTCTTATTCTGGCCAGGCTTGATGCAGATACATTATTCTGCTTCTATGGGGCTCGCTGGAGGAGCAACATTTACTACAAGGAACTGAAGAGGAAGAGCGAAGGAGGAAGAACGGAGGGATGTAGTGACAGAGGACAGATGGATCTGTGTACCTCCGCCAGGTCAGAAAAGAGGACTTGACTGGCGCTTCGCCTCAGAACGTCCCAGTAACTCCGCGCCACAAACTCCTGACTGTCTTTTTTTAGCACCTGTAGGAGCGGTCAAGCAGGACCAGGGTCAGTTCACCTACAACTTTACCACTTCAGGAAGTAAACTTCAGCTTCCAATATTCACTTTATCATATCTCAATATACACAAACAGATTCATGAAGGTGACTTCCTGAAGATTTGAATCCCTACATTACATATACAGTATAAATACTGCATATGAATTAACAGTGTCACACATTCAGCATTATTAAATAGTTAATACAAGATCAAGATAAGTCTGATGTGGCATCTGGACTCATTGAAGTACGATGGTTAGAACAAATAGCAAACTACAAGCACTGTAAATTATTTCTTAACACTACATTGATGAAATGCTGTTTATTAGAAAATGGGTAATACAACAGAATTAATTAATTCTGTTTAGAATTCATGTTCTGTCATCAATTCAATTTACTGAAGTAATATCCATTTATAATGTTTGATCCAACTATAAATTCCCCCCATCCACTGTAATCCAATCATTAAAAAATCCCATTAATAAACTAAACAGGAATGAAGGGAGGAAGAGTCAGACTTAGACAAACACCCTCAGTTATCGTTGAGGACTCTGCTGTAAGACCATTACATCTAAATTACTAAAACTACTATGAATTACTTTGCCTTTGTGTTGAATCAACAATGAACACAAGCAAAATTTGAAAAGAAAACTGTCACATTTAATTGATCTTTGACGCAAATGCACAATTCTTCCACCCAAAAACAAGTTCTCCTCTATAACATATATAATATACATGTATGAAAGTGAACCAGCTGAACATATTGCTGTCATGCTGCTTCTGTTCAGAGTGTGTCCGGCCTTTACAAAAGACAACCACGCTGCTGGGCTCCTGACCACCCACCTCGTCTGTCTCTCCAGGGAGAACGCAGTAGCAGCCATTTTAAAATGACCCTGCACCGCTACTAACTTCACAGTGGCAATGCAGCTATCCATCACAACTCTGACAGGACGAGGACTGTGTGTGTGACTGTGTGTGTGTGTGTGAAATAGAGAGAAAGAAAGAAAGAAAGAATGCTAATAGTCCTTATAGAGACTGGACAGTAAACATCCCCCTGTCGTTTTTTTTTGCTGCACTGTATTCCATCTCCATTAGTAAATATTCATTACCACTTCGGGAAGCCTCTACAGTGGTTATCATTGTAACTTCAGGAGACTATAAGACATTTGAGTATTGCAGTTTCCAAAATCCATTATTATCATTGTGTTGATTTTGGTTTCCAGCTTTATATGTGTATCAATAAGTGTGACCGATAAGTGAATATGTCTTTCTTAAATTAAACTTTTAATCTTAGTCTTAATTGTATGTAAAAATCAGTGTGTAGCATTTAGGGGGATCTATTGGCAGAAATGGAAAATAAGATCAATGAGTATGTTATCTTAAGTGTACAATCACCCTAAAATAAGAATATTTTTTTTAGCTTAGAATGAGACATTTTTTAAAATCTATATAAGAAGCGAGCCCTCTTCTCAGAGCCGGTCACCATGTTTCTACAGTAGCCAAGAACGGACAAACCAAACACTGGCTTTAGATAGGCACATTCGCTATTTTTGGCATGTGGGAGAAGTTTCAGTTGGTTGCAATCTGCAACCTCACCGCTAGATGCCGCCAAAT
Organism: Leptoclinus maculatus; assembly: GCA_032191485.1. Classification (NCBI taxonomy): domain Eukaryota; kingdom Metazoa; phylum Chordata; class Actinopteri; order Perciformes; family Stichaeidae; genus Leptoclinus; species Leptoclinus maculatus. The sequence goes on from JAVDOI010000009.1 coordinate 11,079,900, forward strand.
CCGACACACATTTTACATTTTGGATGCCACACAACTCAGCAGACAAATGCAACCTGTTTGCTTTCTTCCTGTAAGTGAGACTGTGCACACACAATATAAGCAACATTCTGTCTATAGACAAGACCTCCCACAGTAAAAAAATCTCCTGCTCTCTCCTGTGCAATAACAAAACCCCCAACAGGAACACACACACTGCCAAACAAACAGCACGCGTCCTAAAACAGTTTGAAATGGTCAGTGTCTGATTGTGTTTGGAGCTTTAGAGTGCCTCAAGTCATTCTAAATCACATCACTCTCTTTTTGTAAGAGTTCATCTCTCCTGACCCCTTGAATCTATTACTCCTCTGCTGCGTCCCTCTCTCCATTCATCCAACCCTCTGCCATCCTCCCTCGATCAATCACCCAGCTGACCTGACAGATGGACAGCCTGTCTTGAAGGAAGCCTCTCTCTATCCCGCTTATTCTTTCTATCCATTCATCCTTTTAAGAAGTCTACAGTGTATGTTTTACTGACAAGAAAGGATCATGTGGACCGGGTCAGGGTTAAGGCTTTTTCAAAGACCAGGTCAGGACACAAAAGTGGCTGACAGAGGCATTAAACAGAACCCTAAGTATCCCAATATAATTGACATTTACACCCACCAAACCCCAAGAGTCCCCAGAATGAAGAAAAATATCCCCAACAACACAGGGTGAATTTGACTTGATTATCCAGATGCCCAGCAGGTATTGAAACTGGTGTTGGATTATGAGATTCATTAGGAGAATCTGTCAGTGACACTTGCCTCTAGCATGAACCTATTATATGCCTAATAATCCCCCCATACATTGCTGTATCAATTTATATACCACACGACTGTAATTTGACAGATGCAGCAATATATTTTTTTGTGCGAATTGCAATATTTAAAAGGTTGAGGGGAAATTAAAGGAACAGTTCAACATTTTCATAAATAGATGAGAAGGTTGATTCCACTTGTGTGTCTGTACAGTAAATATTAAGCAAGAACCAGGTGACGGTTAGCTTAGCATAAAGACTGGAAGCAGGGGGAAACAGCTAGCCTAACTCTCTCTAAAGTAAATAAAATAACCATAATATCAGGCACAGTTACTTCCTGGAGTCTTGTCGTCACCATGAGATTGCAACCAGGAAAACACCAGAGACCTCAGCAAGTTACTGCACCCAACAATGAAATAGTGCAACGCACATCTGCAATTAAAACCACAACTTGAATGTCTTTACACTTATTGTACGGATTAAACAAACCAGATACAGTGTGTTCATTAGTGAGCTTTAGAGGTTCTGGCAGGCTGATTTCAGGTTTAGCGGTTTCCATCCGCTTCCAGTCTTCATGCTAAGCTAAGCTAACCGGCTACTGGTTGTGAATGTATATCTAATACACAGATATGAGAGTGGTATTGATCCTGTCATCAGAACAGGAAGTAAACAAGTATTCCTTTAATCATATTTTCCAATATTGGGAAATGCAAACTAAGTTTAAAATATTCTTTCACTTGAGACTTTTTACCACAAAAAACAAGTATAATAATATAATAATAATGAGAGGTCAGTCGACTTCAGAGATCAGAGGAGGTTCTAAATATTCTGCTATACTGTTCATAAAATATCTGTCTACCATAACCTCTTAGCCTTTTATCACCACCATGCTAAAGTTCCCATTGTGGTTTCATTATTATCTTACAAAATTGTCAACTAAACTGCTTTCTTTTTTAAAAGAAACCATGAAGCATGTAGTAACCTAGCTGACAGAAACAGCTAGCTCTCTGTTCATCCTTCCATCAATTTCTTTAACCGGTTAAAGATGAACCGAAAGTAGACTAAAGGTTTGCGGTTTTGGATACATACGCTGTTCATGGGGGCAACCTGATATCCATAGAGCTGCATACTCTAACACACAGAGAGAGAGACACGTGGAAGAGGAGGACAGAGCATGCAGTCACAGAGGAGGAGGGAGGAAGAGAGAAGGTAAAAGACATGTTAGTACATGCCAGAGAGGCCGTGGATACGCTCTGCAGAGGGACGAGTCATTTTCAACACATCTGTGATCACATTTTACAACAACACTCACTTTGCATTACAACACTGTGCACTGCACTTCGCACAGATGGTTTGTAAAACTTGATGTGTGTGAGGAACAGTGTCACATTTTTCTTTATGCAGATTATTCTTTCCTTTATTTGAAATTGACTTAATAAATCTTATTGATATGACTTATTGTGAGCTCAGAGCTTTACCAGCTTTACACTATTCATAACTGACTAATTCAAAACTGTGAATTGAAAAACACAGCCTATAATGGCTTTTTAAAAAAAAAGTTATAAAATGATATATAAACCCATATTCATATTTTACATTAACACATAACACAAACTAACATTCTTGACAAGGCTCCCTTAAATTAGCTTTTTAAAGAATTTTCCTTTCTTCCAAGATTTCTCATGCAAGAGCCACTTTGTAATTTACCTCAAAAAAATCTTAATTTCCGCACTGACATGTCTTGATATTACCAATATGCCAGTATTGATATGTTTGTAAAAAGCTAATATTGACCTGGTCTGACCAATTCTTCTTTTTGACATTAATTCATGCAGCCTTTTAAAACTACACGTCACGGTTAGCCAACAAATCGGCAGATATAAACATAAAAAACATAATTCAGTGTAGTAAAGCAATGTGATCTGTGTTGGTCCAAAACTTAAATCCCAGAAGTGAACAAATTCTTTCAAGAGTGTATCCAATCTAACGAGTACACAGTAAAAACAGAGGAGATACCACATTGTCAAAAACAGTTTCTTTAAGGCAGCATGCAATCAAACACGGTTACATGAAGGGTTTAGCTAACTGTAATACCTGTTTAAACACAGATGATGGTGTCAGTGTCATTTTCAATACATCCACATGGACAGTTTGACACAGCAATCATGTCAGAGGTGTTGTTCTACACTCATGGATGTATTGAAATGCCATTTTAAGAGGGAAGTAACTTTAAAGTGCTGTTTACTTTTTACTGTTATATTAACCTCCATGACATTTTGGATCTTTTTGTTTCAAGTTTACCCCACTGATGATAGCGGCATTACTAAAGTCCATGTCCCACAAATACTTTCTTTTATAGTGTTGGCAGCACTAAGAGTGATCAGTGACAGAATTGTATCTCCTTACAAATGAACCTCCCCTTACACACAAACACACCCACTCGTCCTGCGTTACCAACTTTCTTACCAACTGTGCTGACTTGTCAACATCTCCTTTCCTCCCTTTCTTCTCATTTTTCTTCCGGAAGATCTCCTGAAGCTGTAATGTAAAAGACAATGAGGGTCTTCGTGACAATTCAAAGCCAGATTCAAAGCCATGTATGAAGCTTAAATGTTCATAAACATTTACTGAGTTTACAAAGTTTTACACCTTTGCAGTGTGTGTCTAAGATGTCACTCAAGCATTGGCCCTTTTGACAACATGATTAAGAGAGTGTTGGTTTTCTAGTTGTGCTTATTTTCAAAGGTAAATCAATCCTGAATCACATCTGGCAGAAAACTGCAGCTGTAAGTGTTGATAACTTTTCTTAATTTGGAGAGAAAGTTGTTGTTTCTTTGTATTTCACTTTCAATGTACTGGCCCAGGAAAGCAGCATCAACTATATTTTCATTAATTTGTATTATTCATTTGAATTAATAATGACAGTTGTTACATACAGCACTAACCCAAACATTGCAGTGTGATTT